>JALLAP010000213.1:0-16097 GCA_036939355.1 Thalassiosira profunda | reverse complement strand
AGGAGGACGTGAAAAACATAATGGGCGGTCAAGCGGCGGGAGGGGCGCAGGAGTAGAACCATCGGCAAATATGGGTGTGCTGAGGAGACAAAAAGTGAGTGAGTGAATTTGCTGCTACGGAACCAGGAGTTGGTACAGAAACGCATTTGCAAACGCTGATTGGCACGGGCGGGCAAAGAGAGCACAGTAGGAAGCTAAACGAGACAACTAAGCCGATTGTCTAGGCTTGCCGGGGGTTGATTGCATCTTGCATTAACCCCTGCTTCAACCTACTCGAATGTATTGGAGAGAAGACCCGAGAACGTGATAAACCGCAGAGATACGGAAGGAGATACCGCAACGAGAGCGAAGAGAATGAAACTACTCGGGTGAAGAGGGCGTTTCTTTAATTCGACAAGGAGATTTGATCGATTGTCTTCGATTGCGGTACAATACCATACCTAGGACAGTAGGCTTTAGTCCGATGAATCGTGACAGAGGAAGCGTGGCAATCTTTGATGTTCACGCCAAAAGCCAACACTTCTTCGGCCCACATCACATCTCACAACGTGAAACTTTCATTGCACCATTAGCACCAACAACAAAGAGCGAAATGGAGCCGCTTAGCCTTGCCAGCGCCAACATCAAAGCCGCCAGGGAGGCGGACGACTGCGAAATCGATGCCCTCATTGCGAGGCTCGACTTGGAGGAAAACAGACTGAAAGAGCGACAGAACGAACTCGACCAGAAGAAGTCCGACGCCAGCGATGGTCTGGAAGTGGCCGGCGACGATGTCATCAAAATCAACGCGGGAGGCCAGATCATCACGGCCGAGCGCTCCGTTCTCACCCAGCTGAAGGGCACTCGATTTGAGGCACTGTTCAGTGGGCGCTGGGACAAGAAGCTTCTCCGGGACGGCGAGGGCCACATCTTCCTGGATGTCAATCCTGTTGCATTTCGAGCGATTGTTGACTATCTCCAGCAGCTGGCCATATCGTCCGAGGAGGATCCACCTGCGTCGCCCAGAGTGAACGACGAGCACCAGTCCATTCTACACCGCCTGCTTGAGCTCTTCGGTCTGCGCGATCTCATCGTGCCAGAGAGCAAAACCATTGCCTCGGTCGAGGAGGCAAAGTGCCTTCATGAATGGCTGGAAGAGGATGGTGTAGACGGGGAGTTCGCTTTGCTGTTTCGTGGTTCGAAGGATGGCTTTGACGCTGAAGCCTTTCACTCCAAGTGCGATAGCAAGGGACCTACTCTCACGATCGTCCAGACAGAGGGTTTCACCTGCGGAGGGTACGCCAGCACGTCATGGGAGAGCACCCGCTCATTGACACCCGTTCAAGTCGACAAGTCATTCTTGTTCGCCCTCTCCGGTCTCGACATTGATTCTCCATGCAAGATGGCGATGAGGGACACTACTATCGGCCACGCTGCGATCTGCCGCGGTCCTGGTGGCCCAATCTTTGGCGGGTCGTCTGGATTTGGTGTGTCCTTGCCTGACCTCAAGGTGAACTTGGGTCACGGCTTGTTCGATACGCAGTGCGTCTCCACCAACTTTGGTAACACCTACGAGGATGCCCCTCTGGGTTTGATGTCGAAAGGGGACGCCAACTTGACTTCCACTCCCTTCAGGATCAAAGAAATTGAAGTCTATCAAGTCATCTCGCTGACAGACGCTGCTCCAAAGACGGAGCAAATGAAAACACCCGCTGCTCCTTCCTCGATGGCTGCCCCTGCAGCAACTGCAGGGACGGCCCCAATGGCAGCTGGAGAAAATGTGGGATCAACGGCAGGGGGGAAATACGAGCCGGGCTCGTCCCCCGCCGACGACGCCCTCGCCCGTCGGCGCGCGCAGTTGCGCCGGCTGCAGCAACGGCGGAGGGACAGGCTGGCCTTGGCCCGGAGCCGGCTCGGCGGGGCCAATGCAACGGCAACCAATATTACGTCCCAGAGTGTTCGCAACGTTGCTCTGTTGCCAGTCAGCAAGTTCTCTGATGGTGTCAACAGTGCGATCAACGCGAAGCAAGAACTGCTCCTGAAGACGGAGCTGAACATCATTGAGCAAGAAGATAGTTTCGAAGATGAGCGTGTCTTCGTCTCCACGTTCGCAGGAGATATCAGGGACATCGTGAAGCTGGATGTCAGTGGTTTCAGCATGACCACAAAGCGGTCCACGCTGCAGACAATCGAGGACTCGTTGTTGGCCCAGCAGTTTCCTAGCGACTTTGAAGTGACGGAGCAAGAGCGCAAGCGTCCGGAAGAATGGACGCCTGGCGACGTCGCCGCCTGGATTGAGAAGATCGAAGGTATCCCGAGCGAGACTGCCATTGTTTTCGAGGAAGGTGAAATCACAGGACGTGAGCTGCTTGCCTTGAGCATGGAAGGGCTGGAAAAGCTTGGCATTGAGCGAACGGGCACTCAGTGCTTGCTTGTCAAGGAGATCCAAGCGCTTGAAAAGGAGGTGGTAACTCACATTGGGCTTAGCTCATACTACTTTGGGAAGATTCTCGACTTCCTGCGGTTCAAGAAACTCCATTCTCAAGGGCTCACAAAGGAGCCGGATCTGCCTCCAGTGCGCCGCGATGAAAAGAACGAGTTTGAGAGAGCGGTGAGGCACTACTTTCCCGGTGAAAGCTCCAAGATCATCTTGGGTTGAACGAAGTGCGTCAGAGCCACGTGTTTGGGTAGGTCAAACAGTGGCACGGTGATAGGGATACGAGAGATTTGTTTGTGCTGTGAGTGTGTGAGAGTTAGCAACGCAGAGGTTGTAGTATCGTCGAAGCCTCAGATAAATACCAATGTAGATGAAACAGTTGACACTCTCCACGTTCTCCTCCGTTTGCCTTGTAGACACTCCTCGCCTTATCTTCCACTTGCCCATACCATCGATATCTTTTCGTACGCTTCTTCCTTCCTCCGGGCAGTGGCCAACTTTCTCACAAACCCAAGATGTACTAGCTCGTGCACAGCAAAGAAGAACGCAGCCTCGTGGGAGCTCACACCCACGTCATTCTCGTCCAGGTCGCCCACGGCATCGAAATACCGTTCATGCCAGTCAGTGAGTGTCAGCACCCGCGATTGGAATACTTGGAACGCAATCCGACTCGCATGGGCGAGGGAACAATGCGCCAGAGCTTCCGGAAGGGGTTGAGTCAGAGCCTTGGCTACGTCCCTCCGCGGTTGTACTGATGGGTCATCCTCTGCAGTCAATTGGAACATGAATTGCTCTCCCGCCCACGATAAGATGCTTTCGACCAAGGCGTGGGCCATTGTTGTGTCTCCCTCCTCGTCCACGGCAAACCGTCCGACGAGGATTATATACTCGTTCACTTTTTGGCACAGCGAGGCAGACCGGTCGACGAAGATAGCTCTGGCATCTTTCCATGTCGACACTTTGTCCCTCACATGACTGAGCAGTTCCAAGAGTTGGCGCATGCGCGTGCTCCAACAAAAGTCGGACTCGACCGTTGGCGCAATCTTCCCCACAAGAGGAGATACACCAAAAATGACGTAGATTCTGCGACAGATCTGGTGACACAAATGCGACAGCTGCATGCTCCAAAACAATCCCATGATGCGGCTGCTATTGCTGTCTTTCTCATCTTCTGCCGATGACGTTCCAAAGGAAGACGACAGAATCGTTCTGCAGAGCTCCTCTCCAAACAACCATTTGATGCGAGACTCGTTCAGAACGACAAACTCCTCGCAGTTGAGCAGTGACACGAATGCACCAGGTACAGCGAAATGGCGCCGAAGGTCCGATTGCAACTGCCTCGCCACCGACACGATGGAATTGTCGCATTCCTGGAACAGCTCGTGGATGTGCCTCAGCAGATGACCGTTGGTCCAAAGGAAGGTGGGAATGCCGTTTCCAGAATACAATCGGTCGACGAATAGTTCTGTATCAGAATGAACTAGTGAGTTGGCTTTCATATGAGATGAAGCATAGCTCGAGCAGACACCTACCAAGCTGGACCTGGGGCAACGGCACGTGCAACTCTCGCACCATCGCCCCCGCCATGCCCCGGAGTGCTGGATGCCGGAGCGTCGACAGCCGATCCCCCAGTCCGCCCGGCGTGGCATCGACGACCACGATCCCAATCGGGACGCCGTGGTCCGCGCGAAGGGACGACAGCGTGGCAAAGAACGCGTCCAATGTCGGAGAGGCGATCGTTTCCGGGTCCTGTGCAACAATGCTTTGGTTGAGGGCAAAGTCACGTGGATTCAAGACCTCGGCGCGCGCAACTCACCTCCAATATCACAACGATCGAATCGAACCCCTCCGTGAACCCCGCCCACTCCACCAAGCTCCGGCTCCAATCCCACACCGATCTGATCAGCACCCCTCGATTCACTCCCCCGTGATGGTGCGATCGTTGTCGCTTCCGCTGTCGTTGCAATTCCAGCGCAAATTCTTCTCCGTTCGGATCGTTCGATATGCACTGCGAGAGTATTTCGGTGAGGAGGTGGCCTTGCTTGACGAGGTCGGAGGCGGAGTTGATGCGGCAGACGCACGGGCCCTTCTCGCTCCCTGTCGATGGCAGTGAATTGTCAACTCTGCTTTTTGCAAGGTCCACTAGCAAGCCGTAAGTCACCTCCACTCGATCGAGTATGTTGGGGCAGCACTTGATGGTGGCTATCGGGAGCAAGGCTGAGTCGTATTTTGCAGGCGTCAGATCTTGCAACATTTCCTCAAGCTGGACTGCTCCGGTTTCTCCTCCCATCTCCGGCGGGCCCTTTGGTGGCGCACGTGGCTCGACCTCGCCTTCCTCGCGATCGGGCTGGAACATTGCAAAGTAATCGCGAATCTCCGCCGCCAGCGTTCGAAGATCCGACGTGGACTCTTTCCCGACTGCCACATTCCCCGCTCTCATCTTCTTCGTTGCCGAATACCGCAGGCTGTGCCGCACGCAATCGTCCACCCCCCGCAGCACCAGCCGCATCCCCTCCTCGGACAGATAGCGAACGTGCCCCTCGATCTCCCTCGCGGTGGGCAGGTGCAGGCTGTCCAGCGCCGCCTCCTTCTTCTCCTTGTAGTTGGACGCCGACACCTGGGGCGCGGCGTAGGCGGCCTTGCTTGACTGCTTGGACGCGGGGTCGGCGGACGGTGCACCTGCCGCAGCTGAAGTTCGACTTTCGTCCCGCGCGCGCTTGCCCCCCCTCCGCGCCTGCCGCGCCGCCCTCCCATCCACTCCTCCCTCGGCCGCGGCCGCTCCCTCCGCCGGTTCCGATGCCGTCGACGAGGCGCCGTTGTTGGCGGAGGAGGATTGTATGCCGTACTCGGGGAGGTGGTGGAACGACATCCACCGCGGGAGGGACAATTGCTTGCCGTCCCGGAGCTGGATAGTGGACCCCCCGCCGCCGGAGCGGGCGCCGCCGCCCTGCCGACGGATCGCTCGCTTCGGGGGCATGGTGCGCGGTGTAGGGGGCGGTGGCGGTGCAGATGCCCAGGCCCAGGGCCGGGCTGCGGGAAGTGTGGCGAGGTGCGTGGGGCGGCGTGGGCTGTGTTTTGCAAAAGATTGCGGAAGTGGCGTAGAGGTGTACTTACGTATGGGGTTAGGGTGGCGGGTTAGGGTTTGGGTTGGTCCTATATTATTGATTCCTCACGTAGACTGTCCTGTAGAATTCCCCTCCAAAACGTTTATTAGTTCCGCAGTATGTACAATGAAAAGGCCTGTTCGTGCCTCTTCCGGCCCCCAGTCCCCCCCCCGCCCCGTCCGGTGCCGAGCCTCACCGAAGGCTGCAGGGAACCGACGACAACCATGGATGACCTCTTCGGCGGCCTCCCGGCAGTGGCCAATGCCGAGAATGCCCCGGCATCGGCGGTTGGCGGCGACGATGCGTCGTCGGCCGGTGCCGCGGCCACATTTGATGTTGCAAAAAATAGCGACGATCCGCCCAAGCCGTCCGCCGATGAGGGTGCAGAGATCAAGGCTGCCCCCGCCAAGGTGCCCGAGAAGCGCAAGGCGTCGGGGGCATCCCTGGTTAGCTCGCTCGGGACGGCGGGGACGGCGATGGTGAGTGCCACACCGGACGCAGCGCAACTTATCATCATGTGTGATGTGTGCATCTGACACTCATCACTGCCCCGTGTCAAACGATCAGGCATTCGTCCCACAAGCAATCAGAAAGAAGAAGAAGATGCCGCCGCAAAAGCCACAGAGGCAGGTGGCGGCGGCGCCGCCGACGATACGTCCAAGTGTTGCTGTTGAAAAGTTAGTAGATGCGCCTCCAAAGAGCAAACCAGACAAAGACACAGCGGGCGATTCAACAAAAGCAAAATCAATCGGGGAAGAAGCGAGGCAGCCATGTGCGTCTGCAGCAATACCGTCAACGGTCAACGCCGAAAAGAAAGAGGAGAGCACGGGACAGCCCAGCAATAACATACACGACAACGCCGGAAACGGGGAGCCCTACCTCGAAAACGAGCCCGAATCCCTCCGGCAACTCCACGCCTCGGTCACTCATCCGTACGACCCCCATTTCCCCAACGACTACCTCGCCTACCGCGAACGAAAGAAGACCGAGCAGGTGCGGAAAGACTTGCAGCGATCGGCCCTGCAGCGATTGGACCAGCAGGAAAAAATGCGCAAAAAGATAGAGGAGGAGCGCAGGAAGATTATGGCGAGCGGGGATTTGGACAGGATCGTGGAGAGTCATACCGGGGAGGGAGTTGGTGGAGGTGCGGCGGGGACGGGGCGGGGGCGTGGACGTGGGAGAGGGATGGCCAATCTGCCCGCGTGGCTGGTGAAGCAGCAGCAGGAGCAGAAGGAATCTCTGGCGCATTCCGGGCCAGGGCAGGATCCGCCAGCTCCTGGGCAGTTTACCGATGCCAATCGATGACGGAATGGACAGGAATGGCATGGATAAAGAGCCTCTGGCTACTCTTCTAGAGTGTCACCTTGGATGTCTGTTTGCAAACAGGGCACTTGGTTGGTATCTTAGTTAGGTACGCACTTGTACGTATCTCCCTCCACTAGGTACTTACGTGAAAGTACCGATTCCTTTGTAACTTCTACGGCGGAATTGTTTAGGTATGACTGAATTGTTTAGGTAGGTACGGACGATTTCTTCTCCTTTTCGACTCCGCACTCACATCACTCCTCAAAGCGAAATTGCAACCCATCCCGTCGACTCTCCTACGATCATCGCATTCGATGCAAAGGCCACGCTCGCCCGCCCATAAAATCAGCCGCGATGCTCTCCTCGTCCCGCCTCCTACTGCGCCAGCGCCCCGCGCTGCTGCGGGCCTCCCGCAGCGGCGCCCCCCGCCGGTCCTTCTCAGCCCTCCCGTCCTGGGCGACCCTCGACCCCGGCTCCCTCGGCGCGGCATCCGAACCCCACGCCGTCGCCAACCTCGTGAACGGGAGTTGGTCCGCCGCCGCGTCCAAGACGATGACCATTCCCAACCCGCTCGACAAGGCCGCCCCGCCCGTGTGCACGCTGCCGGACACTCAGGCGGACGAATTGGATCCCTTCGTGGAAAGTTTGCGGGGCGTGCCGAAGAGCGGGGTGCACAACCCGCTGAAGAACGTGGAGCGATACTTGCAGTTCGGGGAGATCTCGAGGAAGGTGAGCTGGAAGTTTGCTGATGTGCCGCTTTGCGATGGTCGGCGGTGTGCATTGATGTGTGTACAACACAAGGCAGTAGATCTTCATTGATTGCTCACGCTGTTTTTTCACTGCATAATACATTCAACAACAGGCGGGAGAGGCCCTGAGCGACCCCGCCATTGCCGAGTTCTTCGCCCAATCCATCATCAAGACCGTGCCCAAATCCCACGCCCAGGCCATGGGCGAGGTCAAAGTGACCGCCGACTTCCTCAAAAACTTTGGCGGGGACAACGTTCGCTTCCTCGCCCGCTCCTTCGGCGTCCCCGGCGATCACTACGGCCAATTCAGCCACGGCCACCGCTGGCCGTACGGCGCGGTGGCCATCGTGGCGCCGTTCAACTTTCCGTTGGAGATTCCGGTGCTGCAACTGATGGGAGCATTGTTCATGGGGAACAAGCCGGTGTTGAAGCCGGCCGAGAAGTGCGCGCTGGTCATGGAGCAGTACTTGCATCTGCTCCACGATTGCGGCATGGACAAGAAGGACGTGGATTTGCTCAATTGCCAGGGTCCGGTTGCGGAGAAGTTGATTCTCGATGCGGACGTCAGATTGACTCAGTTCACTGGGAGCTCTCGCGTGGCCGAGCATTTGCTCGAGGTTACGAAAGGAAAGGTGAAGATTGAGGACGCCGGCTTCGATTGGAAGATACTGGGGCCGGATGTCGACAATGTCGATTACGTTGCGTGGCAGTGCGATCAGGATGCGTACGCCTGCGCTGGACAAAAGTGCTCCGCCCAGTCGATATTGTTTGCCCACGAGAACTGGGAGGCGGCAGGGCTGTTCGACAAGATGAAGGCAAACGCCTCACAGCGCTCGCTGGACGACCTCTCGGTTGCGCCCGTGTTGACCGTCACGACAGCAAAGATTTTGGACCATGCGGCGAGGCTGCTGGAAATACCTGGAGCAAAGTTGCTCTTTGGTGGAAAGGAGCTTGCCGATCACAACATCCCAGAAGTGTACGGCGCGGTGGAACCCACCGCGGTCTTCGTCCCATTGAAAGAGATGCTGAAGGAGGAACACTTCTCCGCGTGCGCGACCGAGATCTTCGGGCCGTTCGAAGTGGTCACCACTTTTGGCGACGACGACATCTGCCACGTCCTCGACGCGTGCGAGCGCATGTCCCATCACTTAACGGCGGCGGTCGTGAGCAACGACGTTAAGTTCCAGCAAACGATTCTGGCGCACACCGTAAACGGCACAACGTACGCAGGACGTCGCGCGAGGACGACGGGGGCACCGCAAAACCACTGGTTTGGCCCTGCCGGCGATGCGCGGGGCGCGGGCATTGGGACCCCAGAGGCGATCAAGATGGTCTGGTCGTGCCACCGAGAGATCATTGTGGATTCTGTTGTCCCGGAAGGTTGGAGCCAGCCAAAGGCCACGTGAAAGGAGGAGGATTTGCCGGCTAGGAATGTATTTACAATTGAGAACTACTTCTCTTCATTCCAGCTCTGTCGCCTCGTGGACCACCGGCACATTGTACGGATTCAACTGCAGCATACTCACGCACTCCTCCGTCGAGCCGCCAAAGTCGTTCGCAAAGTGGCATACAAGTAAATCTCCTCCGTGGGGTCGCAGCAGCATCGCTCCTGCGACCATGTCGTTCCTCCGCGGGGAAAGCTCTCCGCGACGACGAGGAAATTGCATCCCCGTCTTCTCGCAACATCCGTCGTGGGCGTACTCCACTCTTGACGCTTCCGCGTTGAGCATTCTAAAGAGGTATTCTTCCGGATCGTCGTGTGTTCCCAAAAAGGCCGGATTCGATTGGGCCATGACGCCCTCGTCGTACACTCGGCGGAGGTAGTCCAACACCTGCCGCGGCATCACGATCATCCAGTCGTGCTGCATCCATATGTTTCGGAAAAAATAGAGGCAATGCGGCTTCATGCTCCGAGTGTACACCATATCGGGGCGCGTCCGGATCACTGCACGGCACACGAAAGAGCGCGAGGTATTTAAGTGAGTGATGCACATCTTGTGTACGACAACTACGTTCATGATCCAACCAAGCACGTACCGTAATCGAATTTGCGCCCCCGCCGCTCCTCCTCGCGCTGCACAAAGTCGTGGCAGTCCTTGATGGCCGTCCACTGCGCGATGAACCCGCGATCGGACGCCCCGCTCCCTCGTCTGGCGAAGTAGCCGCTGAACTCGCGGATCGGCCGCGGCGCCGTGTAGTGTTGCATGCTGCCCTCGAAGATATCGAGGCTGCCCCGGTCGTCGACCACGATCTCGGCGCCGCACGTTTCCGAGACCCAGTGGTGCACGTCCTCCGTTCCGGCGGCGTGGGGTTGCTTTGCAAAATCGCCCTCGTTCATGTGCATCGCGCGGAGGGCGGCGTCGAGCGTCTGTTGGACGTTCGAATTCAGCACGCCGAACGGTCGGGGCGTGCCCCGCTCGTCTTGAGGGAAGAGGTGGAAGTAGAAGGCGGTGTGGCCGGCGCCGAACGAGGCCGCGAGATTGGTCCGCAGAGTTTCCTGCGCGAGCGGCGAGGTAAATGAGCGCGTCTTGCCGATGACGCATATGGCCACGGAGGCGTCCTTCTTTTCGGCATCGATGCTGGCACCAGAAGTGCTTCCCGGCACTCCGTACTCGGGCGGCAGGTCCTCGCCGCATATCATCCGAGACGTCATCCACGCGTCGCGACGCTGCTCGTCGAAGCACACGCCGCCCCCGCCGCCGGTGGCCTGGAGCCGCGCCGCGAGGCCCCGGTTCCGGATCCGCGCGCGGGCGTTGACTTCCCGCCGGCCCTGCGACAGGGCTGCGCGAAGGGCGCGGTGGCGGCGGGAGGGGTCGATCTCGACATCAGCATCAGTATTGTCTGCCGCAGTAGATTCGGGGAACAAGATACCCAACGCGGCTAGCGCCGCGACGGCGGCCAGGAGGGCGAGCTGCCGCTGCTGATGGTTCATCACGAGGTCGGCAGTGTGGTACGATAATATGTGTGAGTGCGAGGAGCGATGCAGAGGCGAACAAGCAGGTATCGTAGGGGGCGAGAGTCGCGGACGGAGGCGACGGCTCTTGCTATCTGAAGACCCCAGAAGGTGACCCCCCTTACCCCATCAATACTGATTCCCACGTGCACCTCAAAACATCACCAATGACCACCTCCTCTAGCTACCTATGCAAGTCGTTGCCGGTCCGATCACAAAGCAACGCTGCAACTGAATGCAAGGAGAGCAGGTAGGCTCGCAGGCAGCCATGATCGAGGCCACGTTGCGGCGGCGGCGCCAGTACGCCGCAATCCTGGCCGTCCTCGCGGTCACCGCCATACTGGGCGTCCTGCGATTCGCCTCCTCGGACCCTCGCGCGGCCGTCGTGCTGGACGAGTGGTCCGCGGAGCGCGCCCACCGCTCCCTCGCGATCGAGGACGAGACAGAGCCGCGCGTCGCCCACTGCCTCGTGGGCCAAGCCCGGACGCTGGACCATCCAATGATTCACCAGAACTACGAGGCGCACGTGCTGTCGAAAATCGGGGCGCCGTCCGACGTGTTCTTCGTCCTGGACGCCCCGTCCAACGGAACGGACGTATTCGACCCCGTCGCGGTCGACTATCTGCCTCTCGGGAACCAGCGTTGGCAGTATCTGCGATGGATCCGCTGCCTGACCATGATTGTGGAGCGAGAGAAAGAAACGAGCGTCGAATACTCGCACGTGATCATCCAGCGGGCCGACCAGCTGGTGTTGATGGACCTGCCGCCGATCGAGATGTTTCCCCAAAAGTCGATATGGAGCCAGCCGTACCCGGTGTTCATGGACGAGTATCCCAGTACCTACTTGACTGGAGACGAGGGCGCGGTCGACCCATTTACCATCCCGATCGGGCTGGTTGATCTCTTCCTCGTCCTCCCGCGCCGAGTGGCGTCAGGACTGATCGACGAGATCGCCTTTCTCTACTCCCAGGGCGGCATCAGCACGGACGCCAAAGACTGCGGGAAGTGGGGAATGCGGCGTAAGCTCTCTCAGGAGGCAATAGTCAAATGCGCCGCGATCCGCGCCGCCATCCCCGTTGTGCTGCAACCGTTTCAGCTGAGAATACTGAGGAACCATCAAAAGGGTGGATGCGGGTCTTACAACGTCGACGTTGGCAAGCACTACAACAGTCTTTGTGCCTAGGAATGTTCGATCTTTGGAAGCGCCAGCTACTGTGCTCTGGAAGTGGAATGATGGAGGCCTTTCAATATCAGTTGTACATAACAGTTAGAAACCTCACTTGTTGGTACATACTGGCAACACCCGCTGCGTTCAATTTGCCTGCTTTCAATTCAGGCTTGCACAAATGCATTGTAGGGCTTGCCGATCTTCGAATGTGCGGCCACCGTCGCTCCATTGTCTCGACCAAATGCTACTGATCCAAGCCGAGTACATAGAACTTCGCTTTGCTTTTTGTATGTTATCTTGCTTGTGTTCGCTCTGTCTCTGCAAGAAAATGAATGAGACTGAGAGACAGTGCTGATGAGACAGTGCGAAGCAGACAAGGATTTGGGGTCACTACATCGGCAAGCACTACAGTGCATTTGTGCAAGCCTGCATTGAAAGCAGGCACATTGAACGCAGCGGGCGGTGTTGCCAGTATGTAGCTTCAACAAAGAGTGAGGTTTCTAACTGTTATGTATGTACAACTGGTTGAGAGGGCAATCACAAACCCAGGAGCCATGCATGGTGTGTCGTCGCCCATCAAATACACAAGCTATTGTAGTGCTTTCCCCCGTCCCGCCGGAAGAAATCGCATCCGCCGTTCTGATGTTCTCGCAGTATTCTCAGCTGAAACGGTTGCAGCACAACGGGGATGGCGGCACGGCCCGCCGCGCACTTCGTCAATAACTCTCCTCGGGCCATCTGCATGCCCCACGTCCCGCAGTCTTTGACGGTTCTGGCCGCCGGATTACTCCCCCTCATCAAAACCGCTATCTCGTGGATGAAACTGGCGGCAACTGAGCGCGGGAGGACGAGGAACAGATCCGATACTGAAATGAACAGTTCGCGAGGCTCCATCGCGCCCTCGTCTCCCACCGTGTATGTGCTCGGGTACTCGTCCATCGTCTCGCCGTAATATTTTCCCCACATCGACGTTTGGGGAAACGTCTCGATCGACGGCAAGTCTTGCAATACCAGCTGGTCGGCCCGCTGGAAAATCACGTGCGAGTACTCGACGCCCGTTTCCTTCTCGTGTTCCACCACCAGGGCCATGCATCGGATCCATCGCAGATACTGCCACCACTGGCTCCTCACGGGCATAATGTCGACTGCGACGGGATCGAATGCGTTCGTTCCTTCGTTCGGCGCGTCTATTACGAAGAAGACGTCGGACGGCGCCCCGATTTTCGACAGCACGTGCGCCTCGTAGTTCTGGTGGATCATCGGATGGGCGAGCGTCCGGGCTTGGCCCACGAGGCAGTGGGCGACGCGCGGCTCTCTCTCGTCCTCGACCGCGAGAGAGCGGTGGGCGCGCTCCGCGTCGTGAACGCGAGACCACTCTTCCAGCACGACGGCCGCGCGAGGGTCCGAGGAGGCGGCGAATCGCAGGACGCTCAAAAGGGCGAAGGCCGCGAGGACGGCCAGGGTGGCGAAGGCCCAGTGCCGCCGACGCAACGTGGCCTCCATTGCTGCAGCGAGCCTACGATACCTGCTCTCCATTGAAGCGTTGTTTTGTGATCGGTTCAGCTCAGTACGATAGGTGGTCATTTGGTTTAGGCTTTCGCAACGTAGGAATCAGTACTTGATGGGTCACCATTGGGGTCTTGTTCTTCTGCGTGCTGTATTGCCTGCCCTTGGCAGCTTGGGATCATTCCTCGCACACACCACATCATACGATACCACACTGCCGACCTCGCGATGCATCCTCGGCCGAGGCACACCGCCCTCCTCCTCGCGGCCGCCGCATCGCTGGCCGCATTGGGCTTCCTCCGGCCCGAGCCGGCCGTGCCCGTGGAGTACACCGATCTCAGCGACGACTTCCACCGCGCCCTCGGGCTGGACGTCGACGAGACGTGTCCACGCCGCGTCCGCCCGGCATGGGGCGTGGGATCCTACTGGAACGGCCGGAACCGGGACAGCCCCGTGCAAATCCCCGCCTATTACCCGCCGCTGCCCGACGACGGCTGGCACCTCTGGCGGCGGATGATCCACTGGCCGCAGGGCTACAATGCGAGGTTCGCGCGGCTGCGGGAGAAGATGGAGGACGACGACAGCCGCGTCTTTCGAGTGGTAGTGCTGGGCGGGAGTATGACTGGGGGCGCCGCCTGTTCCCAGGGGGGCGTGGACAACAAGCAGTGCGCGTGGCCGCGGAGGGTGGAGGTGGCGCTGCGGGATTACTTTGGGAAGGATCGCGTGGAAGTGACGAACCTGGCAAGGGGCGGGACGCAGAGCGAGGTGGCCGTCGGGACGCTGTTCTCGCTGCTGACGGGAAGGAGGGCGAGCGACGTGGATTTGGTCATCACCGATTACGCTGTGAACGATGCCGCGGAGTTCGGGGGCAACGCGGGCCACGCTAGCGCGATGAATGGCGATGCGGAAAACCTGTATGAAAAGGCGGTGAGTGTGCGAACGAGTTCACTTCGGATGTGAGCTTTGATCTGCTCGTGCTCAACATCTCCATTTCGGACACATCTTGTGATTCTTTTACGGCAAAGGCTGCGGTGAGCGAATCGTTAGTAAATGGCGTCCGAGATTGGTCCGACACGAGCAATGAGAGCGGCGACAGCGACGACGCCGCGCATCCCGGCCCCATGCACCTGATGGTGTTCTCGGTGAGAGCGCGACCCCGCTCGTCGATCTTTCTTCCCTTGCAACTATCAACACCCTCACGTCGTTTTCATTCTCTCCTTGCTCGCAAACAGCACTGCCACCTATGCTCACTGGAGAGCCCCATCTTCAACGCGATGAGGGACGTGGCCCTGTCAGAGGGCGTGGGCTACGTCGACGCGCGGCACATGTCCACTGAGGCGGGAACGGAGTGGCAGTGGTTTCCGCGGGTCACCCATCCGGACTTTCGGTCGCATCAAGTGTTGGCTGATATCGTCTCGCACGCCCTCCTGAAGGAGGCGCTGCGTCCGGATTGCAAAAGCACAGAGCGCGCATCTGTGGCGAAGCCCGAGCTTTTGGCGCAGCTACCAAAATGCGACAAGCCCAAGACCCTCTACGACGCGAACGCACTCTTTCCCAAAATTGCAGCGGATGATGGCGCGGCTATCGTGCCCGTGCCTTACATAACAACAGGCGACTTCCAATTGATCGAGGATACCGCCGGCAAGCCCGGGTGGATCAGCGAGGACGTCGATTCCTCCGTCACCTTCACCGTCACCTTTGGACAAGTGCCGAGCCTGACGGTCATGTATCTTCGGAGCTACGATCACATGGGCGATTTCCAGATCACGATGAACAATGTGGGTTACACTCTGCGAGGAAGCTGGGAGAAGCAAATGTCGACAGTGCAAGTCTTCAACAGCCAGGCGTACTCGATCGAAAGTCAGGTGGATACATTATACGCAAACGATGAGGATCACTTCGGCATGATCGGCTTTGGCGTCGCGCCCTTTTCGGAACACGAAATCACCATCACGAATCTTGGCAATGAGGCCGACCCTTCCAACACGAAGACGAAAATTGTGACGGTGATGACCTGCTGAAGGCTAGCATCCCAAGTAGTGCACAGAACAAGCTTGAGTTTGCTAGTAGAGTAGGCACGTTGACGTTGTTTCCTACGTTGTGAAGGTGCACCTTACCGGCGTCGACAAAAAGTGAAGCTACAAGCAACAAAGGAACTGCCCAGCCCTCAGTTGACGACCCCAGTCTTGGTTGCTGGGCGGGGTCACTTTTTGGGGTCTTCATCAAGAGCCGTCGCGCGCCTCTCCCCTCCTCAGCATTCTGCTTGCCCAAGCTCCTCTGCATCGCTTCTCGCACCCTCTACCTACCACACTGCCGACCCCGCAATGAATCCTCGGCAGCGGCAGCTCGCCCTCCTGGCCGCCGTAGCGGCGCTCGCCGCGTTGGGTATCCTACTGCGGCCAGCGCCCACCGCCGCGGACGACGCCGACCTCAGCGACGACGTCCACCGCGCCCTACGCGCCGCCCTGTCTCAGCACCGGCGGGAGGTCAACGCCCGCGCGCGGATCCGGAACCGGGCCATGCTAGAGGTTGTACACGTGACCCACAACTACGAGGCGACTCGCTCCTCGACCGTCGAACCGTACTACCGCCACCTCCTTTCCAACGAGCGCCGGGCCGAGCTCGAGGCTCGGGACGCCGTCGCCGCCGCCCTCCCGGCGGCGTGGCGTCCGTCGCCGGCCTGCCCCGTCCCCCGGACGCTGCTGGTGCTGTACGGGCAGCTCCGCACCTTCCCGCAAACGCACCGGCACCTCGCCGCGTTGGCCCGCCAGGCCTCCGGCGACTGCTACCTGGTCGTGGCCGTGACGGACGAGGAAATCTGCGAGGCCGATCCCGCGGTATGGGGAAAGTGCCGCGGGTGGCGCGGCGGGGCCGCGTGGTGGAAGGACGGCGCGTC
>JALLAP010000212.1:0-24602 GCA_036939355.1 Thalassiosira profunda | reverse complement strand
AAAACAGTTTGCCCGTGATGGAGATCAGCTTTCAGCAGAATGGCAGTGGCGACGGGGAATCCCCGCCCTCGTTTTAGAGGGGTGTAAGAGATGGTTGAGGCTAGATCAGGTTTGCTGGACGCCAGCAGACTCGGGAGCTGTAAATATTAACTGTGACAAGTTCAAGTACCATAGCTTTACTGAAATCTCATTGCCCCAACCGATCGATGTCCAGATGTGAAGACAAGAGATGGTTGGCAGAGGACAGAGGTGAAGAGCGAGTGTACAATACGACGTACGATAGGTATTGTACGTGCAACTTTGCAGCAACTTCTTGGCACCGACCCCTCCGCTCCCGCCGCCCTGTGTACAGCGGCAACCAACCCAATACCCACCAGCATGGCCGAGACGGACGGGGCCGATGGCCCGCGCCGGGAACGCGCTGGGTCGGTTTCCTCGGAACCGGGTGGCAAGAAGGCGTCGAAGCGGAGAAGGGATCGCTCTCGCTCCCCGTCGTCCTCATCTTCAACGTCGTCCCGTCGCCATCATGTCAGTCGGAAGCCTTCTAGAGACGGCGACCGCAAAAGAAGCCACCACCGAAAATGTAGATCATCGTCGCGGTCGTCGAGGAGCAGCAGTGATAGCAGCTCGAGGGGTCGCCACAAAAGATCCAACAAACATCATCACAAGAAGAAAAAGAGCCGATCCAAAAGTAAGAAGAGGAGGAAAGAAGACCGGCATCGAAAGCGCAGCAGCAAAGAAAGGAAGAAGTCGCACAAGAAGCATAAAGATCGATCGAAAGATCGACGGTACAAATCTAATGCTTCAGATGACGAATCTTTTTCCTCTTCCAGCGGGGAGGACGGGCCCAATGTGAAGAGGAGTGTGATAACAGGGAAGAAGATTAAGATGCATATTGACAAAGACGCTGATGATCTGGTTCGGGAGAAAGCTCGCAAGGATCTGTTGAAGTTCATGAATCAATCTCTGTAGCCGGATGTTAGTAAGGAAGGCAAGGATGAAGCAATCCACATGTTGTGTTTCCGGAATATCAATAACAGCACACAACTATTACATGGGTTGTCAATTGGCAAATGAAAAGAGATGCACAGGACCTATGTGCTCGAGTCGTTCAATGCCACGCAGGTCACTGCATAGTCGTGGTCAGTATATTGTCTCACGGGGGTCCCGCTTCTGAGATTCCACAACAACGCCGAACGGTCGCTGCTCGCTGTGACCAAGTAACTGGAATCCGCGGAGAAATGAGCATCCCACACCCACTTTTTGTGCTGCGATAACGTCTGCGTTAACTGCCACGTTGTCGTCTCGAAGAGCCGCGCCGTTTTGTCGCTGCTCGTCGTCACCAGATGTCGGCAGTCCGGGGAGATCTTGGCGTGCAGGAGATACGCCCCCAACGCGTGCGCCCGAAATTTGGCCGCCGGCCTCATTGGTTCGTCGTTTTCCTTTAAGGTTGCATCGCGCGGATTCCACGCAAAGACCTCCGCGTGGTTGTTGGCGGCGACCAATGTCCGCGCGTCGTCCGACACGTCCACCGATTGAATGGACACGCGCCCCTGGGGGGATGTGGACGAGGAATGGGAGTCTGGCACAATATCATTGATGCATTTGGAGCTGCCGAGATCAAAGATCTTGATGGACCCATTTTGGTCGCCGGATATGATCTCCCCCTGGTTCGGGTGCAAGGCCACGCTGTTCACCGCCCCCTTCGAGTCAAACGACCGCGAGAAGGTGGGGCTCCGCAAATCCCATAATTTGACGGTCCCATCCTCGCTTCCACTGTAAAGGTAACGCCCATTCCGTTGGAAGCCCATGCTCGTCACGTTGCCCGTGTGTCCCTCGAGGCACAGGATGGGATTTTGGTTCGAGGAGTTGTTGATTTCGAAGAGCCGGATGTGGGGGTTGCCCCCCGCCGCGAGGTACTGCTTGTCGGCCGTGATTTTGAGGCAGTTCACCTGGCTGTCGGCGTAGCGAAGGATGCGCGAGCAGATGCCGCTGGGCGCCTCCCAGAAGCGGATTTTGTCGTCGTGGCCGGCGGTGGCGAGGATGACGCTCATGATGTTGTGTGTTGTGTGATGTCGATGGTTGAGTGCACCGTGCACCCTCCCCTCCCCTGCCCCTGCTGAAGAGCCCGCCTCTCAACTCTCAACCCTCGAGGCGCCTTCCAACTCCAATCCGCGCCTTCCCGCCGGTGTAGCCCTGCCCAAGTAGCAAGACGTGCCCCTCTCGTAGCTGCGGCAGCAGTGTTCATACCATACCTACTCCGCGCCTTCTTTGCCCGAGCTGGGCTTGCAAGTGTTAAGTAAATGTATTTTAGGGGAGGTGAAGGTGAAGATCAATTGAAATTATTTTCGTGTGAAGAATCACCACAAGGATCTCAAAAGAATTTAAGGGTGTTTTGTCTATCTCTAGCTCCTCGCTCCTCAGCAGCAAGCCAAAGCACAACCGCCGCCTCCCAGCGCCTCCCACCCCTGGCCGCCCCCTGGCCGCATCCCTCGCCCTGCTCACTGAGGCGCACAATACAGCCCTGGTCGCATTGGTAGCGCCAGTCCACACAATTCGTGGTTTTATCCGCGGAGTAGATCAGGTTTTGCAGTTGTGCACCTATTGGCTTCATCGTCCATGCCGTCCAAAAGGTGAGCAAACGAAGCTCTTGTTATTCGTTCACTTTGTGCGATGCCCATCGTGCTGGATATTTCGTGCGCTGACCTCATCTTCATCTATCAATTCCCCAATCCAGACGCTGGTCCGTCAACCTCAACCTAGGCGAGCACGACGTTGGCTACGCCGCCCTCCAGAAGACGCCGGCGCCGTGCGACATGAAACTCGTCCAATCGGCGGATAAGGAGCTGGAGCACAAATCCAGCTATTCCATCAAGGACGACGCGGGCATCACGGCGGCGGAGACCAAGCAGGCCGTTGCGATAAGGAAGCGGAAGGAATCGAAGGCCATGTCGATCGCTTTCTCGCCGGGGAAGCAAATCGCCATGAACGGGTTCATGCTGTGGATGAGCGGGAAGAACCTCAACATTTTCTCCATCTCGATTACGACGATGGCCATTCTGAATCCGGTAAAAGGCATTCTGGGAATATCCAACGCCTTTCGATCGTGCGAGGATCCGGACGGAAAGGTGGATTTGACGAACGCCAAGGCGTTGTTCCTGTTGATGAATTGTGTGTGGCTCGGCGTGGGGCTGTACAAAATGGCGACGATGAAACTGTTGCCGTTGACGAGCGCGGATTGGGAGGGATACGTGGTGTGGAAGCACATGATGGAGACGAGTTCCATCCCTCCGTGAGAGCAAATGGCGTGGTATTGGCTGGAATGGGGGCGTGCAATCCACTGAAGGGGGCTCGATGGCAAGCATCAAACTCAAAGCAATGAGGATGATAGAGTGTCGGGGGCTGGCAAGGGCGCTACCAAAAGTAAAGTGGAATGCGCAAATAAAGTGGATCTGTTAATTGTCGCTCCCGCCGGGCGGGTCCGGCCTCAAAAGGAATACAGAATGATTCTTAAAAATTCCAACCAAAGTTTCGAAATTTTGAGCTTTCGAAGTTTTCGAGCTTTTGAAGTCGCATTTTTAAGCGCGATCACGGGAATCTAGCGCGATCAAATAATCGAGCGACTCTGAAAAGCATTCTCGGCCGGAGACGACGGCAGGGGCAAGCCTTGCGGTTAAGCTTCCTCAATCGTCGACCTGTCCTCTGCCTTCGCGGACTCTCGACGCTCCGAAGCAACGATGAGCAAGAAGGGCGACTGGCAAGAGTTCTCCTCGGAGAGCGAGAGCGAAGACGACTCGAACGATGACTCGTCAGTCGAGAGCGTGGAGAAGGGCACTAAGAAGAAGAGCAAGCCTCTGAAGTCGCTCGGAAATTTTGCGCGGGCGAAGGGAGGGAAGATGGAGGGCAAAATCCCTCGGAAGAAGAAGCCGCAGCCCAAGAAGTCCACCGTGGGCGCTGGCGCCAACTTTGGGGCGGACGGGGGTCACAAGAACGCCGGGAGGAAGAGGAACAAGTCTCCGACAGGGAGGCAAATGGTGCTGAGCCGTCGACTCTCACGCCGCATCCTAAAGGGGACTCCGCTGCGTTCGCCCATCACCGCCTACAAGCTGGATTTCGCTTCGGCAAAGAAGGCGAAGGGGAAGAAGGGGGGAGGAGCGACCAAGACAAAGGGAGGCGGGCGTCCGCCCAGGGTGCCTTGAGTCTCCGCTTTCCGCGACTAACGCCAAGCGATGGAGACAATCTGAGGCTTGTGAACGAACGAAGGAAGCGAATCATTGATCGCATCGATTGAGGCCGTCGCGTCTATCTTATGCGACGCATCGTTTGCCAATCGCCAAGAAGCGTGGATATTTCTGGCCTGCCCACTTCACGCCTTAAGACGGCATTAAATTCAAGTAACGCATTCTCCACTCTGAGCTGCGCCTTCACCCCTGCAATCGCTTTCTCACTTCCTGCGTCATTCTCACCTCTGCAAACTGCAGCGCCTGCTTGATTTGCTTGTTCTTCGGCTCTAGCTTCTGCGCCGCCGCGAGAGATTTGATCGCCTCCTCGTACCGCCCCATGGCGTGCAGCGCCAATCCCTTCCGGAAGATCCCCTTGACGTACGTCGGGTCGAGCTTTTCGGCGTCCACGCCATCCTTCAGTGCCTTTTCGTGATGGCCCAGCTTTAAGAAACAGGCCGAGCGGTTGGACAGCACGATGTGTCGGGGGAAGAGCTGCTCCAGTTTTTCGGTGGGTGCGGCGCCACTTGATAGCCTTTCGGTCACGCTCGTTGCATCCGGAAGTTCAGCAGCGCGATCGAGGGCCATGGTGTAAAAGAGGACGGCCTGCGCGTATTCGCCCGAGGTAAATGCCTCGTTGCCCTTGGCCTTTTGCTCCTCGATGCTGGCCACAATGCCGTCGATTTCTTCCTTTGTTGCGGATGCATACACTTCTTCCACCACATCGTCCTCAGACGCCTTCTCGCCCGGTGCCTTCACCAAGGTCTTTCCATTGGCATCTTTGATCTGCACCATGCCCTTGAGCTTCTCTTCCAAAGCCTCCTCGATCTGGCTCTTCTTCTTCTCGAGCACCTTCAGTTCCCGCTCCGTCATGGGCCGCGCTCCCTGCTTCATTCCCTTTGCCTCTCCTGCGGACAGTACCTTCTCTGTCGTAAGCTCCCCGTTCACCACGCTGGTGACGAACTGCACCTCTTCGGCGGCGGCATTGCCCACCGACTTGGCCCCGTCTTCGAGATAATCGGCCCGCGTCTCCTGATCCACAAAGCCGTCGCGGTACGTGGCCACGCGCAATTTCGACACCCCCGCGTGATAGATGCGATCGTCCTGATCCTGCCCCCAAAAGAGGGTGGTGGTGGGCCCAGACGTCGTGTCTCTCACCCGCAGCGGCACGTTCTTCCCCGAGGGCGAGTCGTGAAATTGCACGTCCAAATTGGTGCACAAATCCGCTTGGACAGTGACCACGGTGGCATCATCTCCCTCGGCGATGAGCGTCACATCCTCGCAATGCGATATCTCCACCGTTCCAGTGATGATCTTGCACTTGACCACCACAGTGCAGTTGTGCAGGTTGCGCAGGTTCAACTTGATGAGGCCGCGGTGGATCGTCGGCTGGGGCATTTGTTCCCTGTTCTCCGCATCCCCCGGGTAAGATTTGGCCTGCAGCGTCGCGTTGGCGGGCGTGGCGCTCTCCAGGTTGGACAGATCCTGCGTCAGCACAATTTTGCCCGGCCCCTTCGAGTCGGAAATGTTGATCACCCGCTTGCCGGCCCCGAGCACGTCTCGTGTCACGTACTTGACCTCCTGGTGCTTCTCCTCGCCCCCTCCTCCCTCCACCGAACCCAGCAGCCCCGTCAAACTCTCCACCACCCCCTCCTCCCGCTTTTTATACGCGTCGAGCATCTTCTTCGTCTTCTCGACGTCCTCGGCCTTGGCCCGCTCGGCGGCCTCGGCCGCCGACCGGGCGTGCTTGCCGTGGCCCAGTGCCTCGGCATTGGCCCGCCGCTCGGCCTCCTCCTCGTCGTCGAGCTGCTTGGCCAGGTCGGACGTCCGCTTCTCCCACGAATCGTAGTCGATGCGACCGGCGACGCCCTTGGGGGGCGGCGGCGCGGGGGCGGAGGGGCTCATCGCGGCGTGGCGATGCAAAAATTGTGAGCGGAGGAGTTGCCAATGCGCCGGAATCTTGTTGGTGAACGGATCGGAGAAGCGGGCGCGGACGGCCGGCCCGGGGAAGGACGGAAGGAGGACATGACTGACGCATTCGTCAGGCACTTCGTGCGCACACCGTCACGCACCATGCACTTCCGCCGCTCATAACTCCGCTGTCGCCGCCACTACGCCCCTTTTGCAACGCTGATAGGTCCTTTTGCAAAGCCCATCAACCGATAGAAATGGCACCGTCGCAAACCGCGAGGAGCTGGACGAAGAGAATGGCCTCCCGCGCGTGCTTCGCGGCGGCCGTCGCGGCGGGTTCCTCGCGGGGGGCGTCGGCGTTCGGCGCCGGCGCGAGAAGTGCGGCTGGTACTCGAGCGTTGTCGACCGTGGCGGGCAGGAGCTCGGGCCTCCCTGCAGCTCGAACGGCGTCGCTGTCCGGATCGTCGCGTTTGGCATTTGCAAACGCTGGCAGCAGGATACCCATCACCTCGTTCCAGCTGCAAATGTCCAGCATCGATGCGGTGGAGGCCACGAAAGCCACCCCGCGCCGGGTCAAGACGGCCAACGCCGCGGTGTCGGAAGATACTGTGTCGGTCAAGGGATGGGTGCGAACAGTCCGGAAGCAAAAGACGCTGGCGTTCGTGGAGGTGAACGACGGGAGCAGCATGTCCGGCATCCAGTGCGTGCTCCCGTTTGATGATGTGGACGAGGCGACGATGAAGGGTGCGTTGCAATCTGGGCGTGTGGATGCATTGCAATGTTGTCCTATCTTTGCGATTATCACCCATCACACAAATTCACATCACATCTGTGCACGTCATATGAACAGAAATCGACAACCTCACCACGGGGTGCTCCGTCGACGTTTCCGGCCAGATTGTGGAGTCGCAGGGAAAGCAGGCGTTCGAACTCTCAGCCACATCCCTCCGCATCGTGGGAACTTGTCCGGGAGAGACCTTTCCACTGGCCAAGAAGCGCCACTCGTTGGAGTACCTCCGCACCATTGCCCACCTCCGCCCGCGCACCAATACCATCGCCGCCGTCTCTCGGGTGCGTTCCACGTTGGCCGGATCGATCCACGCCTTCTTCCAGGAGGAGGGGTTCAAGTACGTGCAAACCCCGCTGATCACCGCGTCGGACTGCGAGGGCGCCGGAGAAATGTTCCGCGTGACCACCCTGGATGTCGACAATATCGACTCGCTGCCGCGCGCTACAGACGAGGATGGAAAGGAGCTCGCAGGGGTGGATTATACGGAGGACTTCTTCGGCAAGGCGGCCTTTCTCACCGTCTCTGGTCAGCTGGGCGGAGAGACCCACGCTTGTGCGTTGGGCGACGTGTACACCTTTGGACCCACCTTTCGTGCCGAGAACTCGCAGACGGCGCGGCACCTTGCAGAGTTTTGGATGGTCGAGCCGGAGATGGCCTTTGCGGACCTGACCTCGGCGATGGACAATGCGGAGGCCATGCTGAAATCGGTAGTGAGCGTGGCGTTGGAGAAGTGCGACGAGGATTTGACGTTCTTTGCCAAGTTCTTTGACAAGGGGCTGAAGGATCGACTGGAGAAGCTCGTGAACACGCCGTTCGTGCGGGTGGCGTACCGCGACGCCATCGAGTATTTGCAGGAGGAGATTGCGAAGGATCCGTCCAAGTGGCAGTTTCCCGACGTGGAGTTTGGTACCGATCTGGCGACGGAGCACGAGCGATGGTTGGCCGAGACCAAGTTCGAGAGCGCCGTGTTTGTGTACAATTATCCGAAGAAGATCAAAGCGTTTTACATGAGGGACAACGACGAGGATGGGGGCGAGACAGTGAACGCCATGGATCTGCTGGTGCCGGGAGTGGGAGAGCTGGTCGGGGGAAGCCAGAGGGAGGAGCGGCTGGACGTCCTTGTGGAGAAGATGAAGGAGCTCGACTTGGATGTGGACGACTACTGGTGGTACCTCGACCTGCGCCGCTTCGGATCGGTTCCGCATGCTGGATACGGTCTGGGATTCGAGCGCCTCGTGACGTATGTGTGTGGAATCGAGAACATTCGGGACGCCATTGCCTTCCCTCGCTACCCAGGAAACGCCGAGTTTTAGAGGCACAACAAGATGGTGTCGAATGGTGTACAGAAGGGTGCACAGGCAATTGGGTAGAGCAACCATTCTCATCTGTTAACAAGGTTGCTTTGAACGTTGTGGAACAAATGCAATGCGTACTCATACAAGCCCACATCCAAACGATTCCTCTCCATCAACAGATCCCAAACTTCGCCTCCTTCGGCGTACTTTGGGTGCTTATGCCTATTGTCTGGGTTGTCCATCACCCTCAAGATGCATTTTTCTCTATCATTCATCTTCACTGACCCACCAAAGTCGCGGCTGTCCCATCCAAAGTAGTCGATGTACCGTTCGAAGGAAGGCTTGAACTCCTCTAATATACCGACAAGACATTTGCTCTCCAGTATCTCCTTGGCGAGGTCGAGATGACGGGCATAAACCCCGCCGGTCATCTGATTGGTCAAGAACCTAACCATCCAGTTGTCTTCAGCGTAATGCGACTTAGCAAACTCCACAATCGTCATGTTTCGGTACGCCTCGCTGTACGTGTGCTCCCACGTGGCATCTTTTAAATACCAGAAGAGCGAGATGGCCCGTCGTATCGGATGTCGCAACATGGTAAAGCACCGGCCTTTGTTGTGGTCGTTGTCGAATACCGATGCCGCCTCGTCAAAATACGGGGTCATGACGACGTCGGCCAGGCCGCTCTGACCGAATCCCATCTCTTTTGCATGCGCAATGCCTTCAGGAGTTGTCATGTCCACGTTGGCGTAGCGATTTCCGTTCTCGAGCTGGACCACTGCCAGTGATTCCGTATCCTTTGCGGCTGCGGCTCCGATTTCGTTGGCACCGACCATTCCTATGCAATGCACCATCAGGTCCTGCAGCGTGGTGCCTCCGCACTTGGGAATGTGCCAGAACACCGGAAGCTGACTCTCGGCGTCATAGGGCTCTGCCATTTCTGCATATCCATCCAGCTGCTTCCACAACGCATCAGTTTCGACGTCTCCAGTGGGCTCGTGATATTCATGTTGCTTAACGTGTTGCTCATCGCTTTGCGTGAAATCGTCGTGGTTGTTGGCTTCATTGTCTTCCGCTGAAGTCACCCCAAATGCGTCGTCATCGGGTATCCTCGCGTCTTTGTACCCATGATAGCTATACGGATTCTTCTTTGGCGCGACGTCTTCGTCGACCTCCGACTCCTCCAGTCTTTCGTCGCCATAGAAGACGTAGACAACGGCGGCGACGGCGAGAGTGACCCACATAAGCTTGATCAACGAGTGGGCGAGCGATGCGCGCCGCGTATTTTCGCGTTCCCCTGATATGTTGAAGGACTCGTACTCGGAGGCATCGACCTCGAACTCATCGTCCTCATCGCTATATGTCCCGCCTTCTGCATCGCTGCTCTCGGGCACCTCCCCATCGTCATCGTTGCGTCTCCTGCCCGACTTTCTCCGATCCCACCGATGTGTGTCTGTTTCATCATCGTCGCATTCGTCGTCGATGCCATCGTTATCGCCCAACCCAACCACGGCCAGCAACTCGCTTCTATACCCTGGATCAGACGGAGACAGCTCGATGCTGTCCAACTCGTCCAGAAGTTCGTCCACCTCCGCATCGGCGTTTCTCGGGGCTGCACCAACATCATCACCGTGTCGCAGACGCGAGGGAGGCGGGCGGCGCACCCCGCGCAGCATTCCCACGCCGACGCCGGCACCACCGGGCGGTTGCCATCCGGCGTCCATCGCTGGGTGGAGGGCAGTGGGCGCGGGCTTGCTACTAGCGACGAGCTTGGACGAGTGGGGCGGCGGGGGACGGATGGGGGATGGGAAGTATCTTGCAAAAATGGGACAAAAAAGAGACCTTCTTCCTTCTTCACTCTGACTCTCCAAGATGGCGGAAGCTGCACCCAAGGTCGAAGCCGCCACAGCCTCGGCGGCACGTCCGCGCGCCGCCCCCAACGCCACATCTGCTGTCTCGAGTGGACGGGCCGCCGTGGATGTGGCGCCACGAGTGTCAGCGGTCGTCGCGGCGCCCCCGACCGAGCGCGGCTCTTTGATGGATGAGAATTCTACGACGGCTGTGGCCGCCGCGGAGAGCCAGCCTACACTGACGGTGGAGGCACTTCGGGCAACGCATATTGTTTCGTTTGAAGCTCCTGGGGGTTGCATAGTCGGCCCAGTCGAAAGGAACTTGTGCGAGCGAATCTGCCCCTGCTTCAGCGAGCGGAGCTTCCTATCCTTTGGGGAGGTGAAGCGCTACATTGTCGTTGTGCCTGGCAACATATTCTTGTTCATGGACATCACGGACCCATCGCCGCTCTATACCATCCCTCTGACGGATCTGCCAACAATCGTCGAAGAGGACCGAAACCATCCTCACTTCTATTCGCACACGATCTCGCCGGAGGCGAACTCCGGGCTGCCATTCGATACCAAATCGAAGCACTCTTTGCGCACGGCCCTGTTGCTGGACAAAAAGGGAATTATTGCATATCAATTTGCGTTTGACACGAGCGAGGTTGGGGACGATGCGGTAGATCGGTTCATCGACGCTGTTTCTTCTTCTTGCAATCCCTCGAGCAGCTGAATGCTGCTGTGAACAAGATGAAGAGCGACGTGGAGTCTGATTGCGATGGGAAACTCGTCGGTGCTGGGCTACGTGGGACAAGTGAATGAGAACCCCTAGAGGGGGTGATGTCACAGAATGATAACTGGGCTACGACTGAGAGAGAGCGGCTTTGCAAAGAGCACTGCAATGAAAAGCATATGAGGGAGCCGAGAACAAGCAATGTGATGCAATCAATCCACCCGGAACGGAAAAGGAGACTGTTCTGCTTCCTCGTCGCCTGGGATCTGAGTGTCAATGTTGCTTATAATCTATCCGTCTTCTTCCTCTTCCGCTTTTCGCGAGTTGGAGTTGGACCGGATGGCCACGACACAGGACGCTTTGCAGGAGCAGCGGCCTTCTTTTGCTTCATGCTCTTGACCCACTCCTTCTTTGCAGCCTCGGCCTGGCCGCCTTTGCACCAGCCATCTTCGGTCCCTCTGTAGCTCCTGATCAGAAGACCATTCCAACGTTCGTCCGTGTCAACTCTCTTCCACATTCCAGAGGAATTATTATACTTCACAGCACCGCCCAATGCTTCGCCTTCCGCCAACTTCGCCATGGCACGTGTTGCCTCGCTCTGGTTCGGCGTCTGGAAAAGGACGGTCCCATCACCAGAATCATTGTCGGCGGGGTAGACGAACTGGTAGCCAGGCGTTGGCATCGGATCAGGCGCGTTCGTCTCTTTCTTCCACTTTGCAAAGTCTGCGTTGGTGAAGATGCTGCGCTCCCTCGCCTTTTCCATCCACTTCTGCTCTTTGTCCGGGTAGAAGCTGCCACGCCGCGCCCCGCGCTCACGGGCGGCTTTCGTGGGCGCTTTCGCTCTCTTCTTCCACCGCTTTGGCTTTCGTTCGAACTCGGCTATCCCCAGAGACCAGTACAGCTCCGCATATTTATCGATGTTGGTGCAACTGGCTTCCGGGTTGGGTTTTCGCCACGTCTCTAGACAGCTTTGTATTTCTTTGCCAAGTTTTCGATCGTCATCGCTGAGTCTAGTGGCTTGCGGGTCGGGGTACTTCCCAGGGCATCCATATGTGGCCTGGAAAGCACCAAGCATTTCCCCTTTCTTCCTCAACACCTGCTCTCCCTTGATTTGTGCTTTCATTGCATTGTCTCTGTAGACAGGGATCGAGAGGAGTCGCTCGGTCTTGCGCAGAGGCAGACTATCCCATGTTGCGCGCATTTCTTTTTTCCACGCTTCCACTGGCTTCCATTTGCGGCGCCGTTTCCCCTCGTCTGTTAGAAGGTAGTCGACCTTTGCGTCAAAATCCAACGGCGAGAAGAATGCTGCACAAACAAAAGAGCGAGTCAGAGCAGGAATCTCTCAATTGAAACAGACACATTGAGTGAGAGAAGATTTACTCACCTCTGAATTTGTCCGCGCGACGCTTGTCATCTCTGTTGCCGCCTCCACCACCGCCAGGATTATAAGCAACACCAGCACCAGCAAGCCCTTCATTGTTCCTGAAATAGAATATAGACTGGCTGATGTCCTCGTCTTTCGGCCGAATGCAAATCTGCGGTCCTCCCTCCATTTCCGTCGCAGAAGCTGGAACCGTCAGCATCCGCTCATCGAAGCACTTTTGAATCCAGAAATCGATTCTGCGCAGGAACCGAAGGGCCTGCTCTTTGCTCGACATTCGAAACGACTCCGTGCCAGTGTACTCCTCTCCCTTGAAAGACGCGGAGTGTATCTTTATCATCTTCTCCAGAGCCGGAACCATTTTCCCCAGGCCGACAGGCGCCTTGTACGCTTTCACCATTCCATAGCTGCCGCGGGTGATGTGCGCATCGTAGATGCGAAGATCAAGGGGCCCTTTACTTTTGCGCCCTGTCCCTGTTCTCGTTGTACCCTTGCCAATTTTGATGAGGTACGACCCGTCTGCCTCCTCGTGTACGGAAACATACACGCCCGACGCGTTCCCCGACCGGGTCCTGGGGCTGTACTTGCTGTAGTCCAAGTCCCCAAAAGACGAGAAGCCGTCCATGCCGATGCCTTCGCCCACGACACGTTGCAATTCAGCGTCTGCATCAGCGTACACTTTGGCGTCGAACTGCCAATCACCATCGTCGTCGTCCTCGTCTCCATCCCATTCGTCGTACTCGTCGCCCTCTTCCTCCTCAAGCGCAAGGCTCCCATCGTCGTCGTTCTCTTTGGCGCTCTGGTCGTCCACGGCCGCGTTTTCGTCGTCGCTGTCGTCCGAGGATTCCTCCTCTTCGTTCTCGTCCTTGTCGTCGTTGTCCGAGGACGAGGTTGAGCGGCGCTTCTTCGGGGACACGACGCTCTCCTCGTCGTCATCGGTGTCGTCGACGTTGGCGGCACGGGTGCCGAGGGCCTTGCGGGAGCCGCGGGGCGCGGGCGAGGCCTTGGCTTTGGTCTCCTCCGCTGCCCGCTCCTTCTCCTTCTCTCCCTCGTCGCTGGAATCGGATCCTCCGCCAGTCTGGGCGGCGCCCCCCTGCTTATCCCCCGCTGCGTAATCCAAATCTCCCCCGCCGCCAAAGTCGGGCTCTTGCGCCACCAATTTCTCCCCTCCCTCCTCTTCCTCGTCGTTCGCCCTTCCCTCGGAATCGGATTCCCCGCCCCCTCGGTCGCGGGGAGACAACCAAGAAGCATGTTGCAAGGTTGTTAGGGCGGCTACTCCATCGCTCCCCGCAACTTCTCTCCCAGCTGTTCTTGCTGCAGCAGCAGCACTCCCGCTCCCCTCTTCCTCCCTAGCTTGCGCTAGAGCGCTTGCTGTAGAGCTTCCTCCGCTCCTGTCATCTCCGCCCATCGCCCTCTCCTCCCTCTCCCGAGGGAGCCGCGCCCTCTCGCGGAGCTGCTCGGTGCCCGGGGTGATGTGGGGATTTTCCGCTCCAGCAGATGGTGGGACATAATGTGGAAGGCAAGCCTGCAGAAAGGCGGGGTCGAGAGACGAGACAATTGAAGTAATGATGGCGTCACGCTCTCCATGGTCTTGGATTTGCTCGACAATATCGGTAGAGGAGAGGGCGTCAAAGCCGGTCGCTTGGGGGGCGGGGACTTCAAAGTGATCTTTGAAGAGTTCGTACAAGTCCCTGCACTCTGCATGATCCCGCACGAGACTAAAGATGGAGCCGGCCGTTTGGTCTTGAATGGCACGCTGGAGCTCCAAGACAGGAATAGCAGTCTCCGCCAAGCTCGTCCCCTCCCGGTGAGCTGCGTGGATTGCCGCAATTTGTCGTCTGATTCTCAGCCACTCGAAGATACCATCACCGTCGGCGTGGCTGTCGAGAAAATCATAAATTACTTGACCCGCGTCACCCTCCGTCTGGAGTCTGGCCCTCAATTGGGCATGGGGGTCGGCCATGGCGAGGGCGACAGGAGCGAGGGGCGCTGTGCCGTCGACCGGCGGGGTCGGTGGGCGGAGTCGGAGGGCCGGTATCTATGTACTATAGGTAGATACGTACTTACGTGAAGATGGACAACCACATGCACAAGTCGAGTTCGTCGTTCGAGCAAAAGAGAGATTGCGAAAGGCGATGCGCACAGTAGCCGAAAAGACTGGCGGTGATAGCTTACGAAGCAACACCGCGCGTCGGCCAATGGTACAAAGAAGAAGGGGGGCAAATGAAGAGGATCTGGCTGTGTGTGTTAGTGAGACTCCCAAGAGCAAACAATCAACGCTAGTTTACCTATCTGGAATGGCTAGCCAACACCATCCTTTGGCAATCATCCTGCCCGCCTCCGTATGCATTTGGTGTCTATGTATCAACTCGACGAGGGTCGCTGGCCATCTTTGTTTCCCATTGCCAATTTTTCTTGTCGGTGGCGTAGCAGGTCAGCGCGAAGCTTCGACAGGTCTCCCCGTGGTCGCTCACTGGCAGTGAGCTGGTATGCACTTTCTCTGTTGTGCTCGGCGATCTCATCCTCGAGACCGAAAAGCAGGCTCGCGTCGCCGAGACTCGGCAACGTGTGATGGCGTCTCCGCCTGCGAGATCCGTGTGTGGCCTCGCTTGCATTGCCAAGAGGGGTCTCAGCATCCGAGTTTGACGTCGGAGGGTTCTCAATATCACCAGAGAAAAAGAACTGTGCTTCGCCACCGTAGGGTGGGGCCTCAGGAAAGCACTTATTGCGAGCGCTGACCAGCTGTTGATAGTGCAACTGAAATGCAAGAGAGAGATTGGGCGTTAGATTGAATGAATACCAATCATCGGAACACAGACAAAGTGTCGGGATGGAGGAAGCACTCACCACCTGGAACTCCTCGCGAGTGTCAATTCCATCCAAGGTCACAAAGGCAACGAAGGGATCTTCTAGACCTTCCACTCCTTCCAGCAAGGCACACAGACACAGAGATGTCACCACTGCAAAAGTTATCCCCATCTCAAGACTCCCCAGATTGATTGCAAGTTGGGCGTACGTTGGTGCAAAGAACGGCGGCATGAGGGTCGTGAAAAGTTTCGCGAACGAGCGTAACGTCTGTGGCGTCCGATAAGACTTGATCATGCGCAGATTCTCGATTGCTTCTCCCATAAACCTTTCGTATTGCCGCATCCGACTGACTTCGGAGGCTCCGAGGCCGGCCAGTTTGATCCGCTCCGACAGTTTCGCCAACGTGATGAATCGGCTAGTGTACAAAGAGTCGTAGAGCCTGTAGGCCACCTCGGCTGTACGTGCTGCCTCGCGCCTCCCACTTTTTGTCATGCGGTGCCGGGATCTCGACGATGTCGGAAGGCTGAGGAACCGACACAACTCATCTCCGATGGCGATCAGCTCCCGCAAAACATCGTCGGCATGATCTACCCAGTCTATGTCCGCGCCAGCTTTGCCACCAGGAGGACTCCCCCAATCCCAAATGCAATGCGACAGGAAGAGTTGGTATGCAAAGCTTCTGAACTGAGAGATCCTGACCAGTGCTCGCTCCCGTCTACGGAATGCAATGCCCACAGACAGAGAAAGGGGAGTGATCACCGCAAAACCCAGAAGCACCCAATCCATGCCCGTGCCAGTCAAGTAACCAGTTTGGTCGGCCTGGAACTTGTTGTACCAGTACATCGTCAGCCCCACGGACAGCGCCATAGCAACGATGCTGCTCAAAGAGATCAGGTAATACGCGAAGATTTTGAGGGCCGTAAAGTATCCGACCACCACGAGCACCAATGGCCTCTTCTCCACCTTCCCCCTCGCGTACCGCTCGTCGTCTTCCAATGGAATGTCCCCCTGATATTTCTCCCTCCGAACCTTCTTGCTGCCTTCCATCGTCGGGTCCAACGCCCTCCTGGCTCCGTCCCCTAGTCCCACGACCTTATCATCGTGGAAGCGACGTTTGAGCGTATTTGGCATCGATACTGTGAGGGAGGCCCGCTTCGCGGCGGAGGAGGTCGGGGAAGCAGTCGAGCGCTTCGTGGAGGCAGCCGCGGCGCCGTGCCCACGGTGCTCAGTCTCTTCGTCAATGTCGGCGTCGGCGTCGGCATCGCTGCTATTTTTCCACTGGAGCACCTTCTTCATGGTTGAGGTTCGCGTGCTATGTGGTTTCTTCTGTGGTATTGCAAAGTAAGGAGGGCAATCAGTCGATGCAAATCGAATAGAGCATGAAGCATGCAGCATGAAGCATAAAGCAGGGCATAACGATGTGCGAAAACAAAGCGTTGCACCACCCGTCAAGCAGCCACATGTCACGGCTCTCACCAGACGTTGTGCCTTCCAAGAGGTTGGGTTGGGGTGAGTGCTCCGTGCTCGTGCTCCGTTGCCGTATTGCGTTGATGTCGAGCTCGCTTCCGCTTCTCCGCCTCTATCTCGTGCTGTGCAATTTTTTCTTCTTTTGCAGGCGGATGAATGTACATAAACAAACACTCCCTCCAAATTTAATATTGGTTCATACATACACTTAAGTTCTCCTCCAGACCACTTATCCACCCAGCCAGGAAGTCTCCAAACCACCTTATTTCGTTCTCACGCTCTACCGCCTCTGCCGTTTGCTTTTCCTCGTGACGGGTTGGGGAGGTCGAGGGAAACTGCACAGTTGAGGAAAGTTCCTCACAATGCGGTGGAAGATGGAAAAGTCACCGCGCAATTCTTCCGATGCATTCCCAACGAAGCCAAGAACAAGAGGCATACAATTGAGGTCCATCGCGTAAAATGGAGCAAGGTCAAAGTTGCCACTCAGATGAAACTTGTGCATCTTCTGATGAGCAACGCTTCTCTCATCGGCGCTCCCTCTGTTCAGCCTCAACAGAGCAATCAGCCGATAAGTCAAAATGCTTCGACGGTGCAGTTGCAGCCGCTGCAATGTGTGGTTCGATTGCAAGGTAGCATCGATGCTCGACTTATCACAAATGACTTTCGAGAATGCTTTCCACGTCTCGTCGGAAAGCTCGCAAATGGGAGCGAGCCGTAGCTTCTTGAGCGTTGTATTGTTCTTCCGGAGGGCACCAGCAAACGCCATCACGCCCTCATCGCGGATTCGACTCCCAAGGATGATCAACTGCTGAATTGATGCGTTGGGGCTTTCAAGCAAGCTGGCAAGCTCGGTGCACCCGCGATCTCCGATCTGATTCGAACTCAGGTCGAGCTTCTTCAATCCTGGGCAATTTGTCACCAGGTCAACAACAGCTCCGGCCGAATCATCTGTTAACATCCTCGGCGGGGCGTGACCATGCCGTTCTTCGCTGCTTGATATCCCGATGATTTCAATGGTTGATATTGTTGAAGGGTTCTTCCGTTGCCCCATGGCCCGAGCGAGTTCCTGCACCTCGGCGGTGCCAATTCCACACCCGTGCAGTTTGATTTCCGTCAGAGCAAGATTTCCCACCACAAAGGGGCTAAACACATCCATGCTTGCGAGCTCGAACGATAAAAGGTCAAGCTTGATGGATTGGATGGATCGGTTGCTCGACACTCCCTCCAGGAACGCGTCCAAATTCTCCTTCGAGTTGCACTTTGGTGCCATCCATGTGAGGAAATCCACGTCCGACCCTTCGTTCATCTGGGCCACTTCCCAGTCGAAGCCTTCCACACGCACAACCAACTTCTCGAGGTTGGTGTTCTTGCCGATGTTTTCCCCCAGAGAGATGAAATTGTAAGATTCCATGGGATATGGTAGCTCGTCAGGATTACTGTACGGGTCGTGCATATCCTTTTCGTATGGAATCACATGCAGCTTCTTCAGCTTGGGTTTGTTGTTTTCGACATCTTGCTGGAGGGATGTCCCAAGCTCCTCAGAGAAGCTTACCCAATCGCTGTTCCTTCCAAAAATGCCACTCGACGCCGACGACGCAGCACAATCGTATCCCCGCGCGGCGTCAGATGAGGATGAAGCATCTTCTTCCACGACGTCATCATACGAGGACGAGTCACTATCTTCATCCATGGTAATTGTTATAAAGCCACTGTTGCAACTGAGAGGACGGGCCGCGGGTAGCAATGACTTCAACCCCACGGATGGCGGCAGGCAAGGCTAGCGTGAACACCGTCGGTGCGGGTGAGGTGATGGGTGATGGGTGAATGCGAATGATTGGTGATGCGGGTGACTCCTTCCATCCATCTTCCTACAATATCCACCAACCCACTCCCACTCCCACTCCTCAGTCCTAGCCTAGAGCAGCAGCTACAATACATACGTAGCAGCTAGAGCCCCCAGCTTTCCACGTGGGGGGTCAACCTCCTCCTCCCACGCAATCACCGGCGCGTCGTCCGGTCAGATGCCTGCATCCTACACCGATACAGAGGGGTCTCGCACAGCGAGTCTGCGTAGGCGACCGAACATCATGAAATTGCAAAGACAGCGGCGGACGATGGTGCGCATGTCCGTCGTCTCGTGCACCGTCCTGGCTGCCATCACGACGTCGGCCATCGGCGTCGCGGCATCGCCAGGAGGCGGCGTTCTGCCTCCGCCGCCGCCTCCACCACCGCAACAGAAACAGGCAATGTTGTCTGAGAGTGGGGCTGCGATTATGCGGGATAATTCTATTGCAACCACATCCACCCCGGATGAACCGTCTGCAGAGCAGTCCGGAGGAGAGACCGATGCAGAGTCGAAGGAGCCGGAAAAAATCACAGAAAGTTCAGATGATTCGCCACTGAAGCCTATTCCGGGCAGCACAAGCGATGATGCAGGCAATGCCTCTGTCTGGGGAGAAGGGAGTGGCGGGGCGGGCGAATCCGCTCAGCAGCAGCCGCTGCAACCACTGGGCGATCATCAGTGGGGCTCTGATACATCAGCTCAATACCCCGGCCAATATAACAACTACCAGCCGCAATCGCCACAACAACCGCAAACTCCCTCGTGGGGTCAAAGCTATCAACCGCCCCAGCAACAGCACCAGCACTACCAGCAGCAACAATATCAGCAGCAGTACCCTCAACAGCCGGGACAGTTGGCCGTCTATCGTCGACCCGCTCCGAGACGACAGGCACCGGGCCTCTTTTCGTTGGCGGTGAAGAAGCTGCAAACTGGAATCGACTCGGTTTCCGAATCAATCGACGTGAACAAGGTGGCATCGAGCGTCACCTCTCGCCTAGGGGAGATTGGCAGCAACATAGCGGGCGGTACGGGCCGGGCGGCTCCGGCCAGGTCGAGACCGCCGAACGTCGGTAGAAACATGATGCCGGGGCCGAGGGGTCCGATGACGGGAAGGGATCCTCGAATGGGACACTGCCAGCATTCCGGTCAGCAGGGTCGATACCCCCAGAGACCACCTCCTGTTTCGCGACAGCGTCCGGGGAAGCAGGAGACGTACGCGCCTCCCATCACTGACTTGTATTCTTTGGAGCAGCAAGGCCCTGATCCAGTGCCAGTGGATAGTGATGAGGCTGGCGATCAGAGCAGTGTTGATGGGCCGGATGCAACTGATATCGAGGACGAATCATATCTGGACATGATGCAGAAGCAATCGGCTCCCCAGCGACCGGCCTTGTCTCGCGAGACGCCACAACCTCAGCCATTTCGGGATGACGGAGAATCGCCACCTTTCCGGATGGAGGAGCCTCGCACGTCAACTCCACCGTCGGATAGGACTGCTTCGCAATCTACTTTTACGCCTCCTTCTACAGGCGCCGGTCGAAGGCGGTACGAAGATTTTGACGATAACGACGGCTCCTCCTCGATTGGTCACAAAGTGAAGTCGGCGCTGGGAGCATTCGTACCCCGCGTCTCCAACCCGTTCAAGAGAGAGTCCGACTTGATGTACGACGATGGGGCGTGGTCCGACGACGAGGGATCTAGTGGACGTGGATTCTTCTCGGGGAGGTCCAAGGCGAAAGATGCATCCTACCTCCCAACATCGTCACGAGGCGCTTCTGCCAAATCTTCCATTATACCACGGCCTGTGCGCTCTTTGTTGGAGAAGAAGGAAACAATGATGTCGTCTGCCAGCGCAAAGAAATGCGCTTCTGTGGGTCGGTCGCAGGCGATTCTGGATGCAGGTCAGGTTGCCTTGTTGGTTGTCGTTTTGCGAGAGGTTGTGCCGTTGTTCTTTGATGCATTGTCAAAGGCGAATGATGCTGCCAGTGGAGGAGGCGTTCGCCAAGCCATCATCACAACCATCCTCTCTGCTACAGATGGCTGGGCGCCCCTGGCCCTTGCTGCAGTGATTCTGCTGTCGGCGTCCAACAACGTGTGGGTTCGACCAGGGTTGAAGTCTGTGTCCAATGAGGCAGCCGCGGAAAATACGAGCGATGCGGCGTACGCCCAACTGTACTTGCGGTTGATAGCTGCGCTCCCAATGCAGAAATCGTTCTCGTCGGAGGTAATGAAGAAGACAGCGCGAGCGAAGGCTTTACAAATCGCCTCGCTTGCGAGACTGCGCGCCTTCGTCTCGCTAGTCATTATATACGTGCTGCTGTCGACTGTGGCAGTGCTGCGTCCTGCAGGGTTGGCAGTGATGTCAGCGGTGGCGGAGTTGGTGCGAATGATACCGCCAATATCGTCTTGGAGAGAGGCTGATTGGAAAAGAGCACTTGGTAGTGTGACGAGCGAAGGCCTGGCGCTTGGTCATGATCTGGGCACGCTCATTGGCACTGAGTGGAGCATAGTCAAGGAGCAACCGCTACGTGTCGCTGTGGTTATGTCGCTGATTGTGGCGTTGTTGGCCGTTTCCGCCTTGCCATCGTTGGAAAGGGGCTCATCGCGGCCGTTGGATGATCTGCAGAATGAGGAGGAGGAGAACGATACCATCACGAGCCTCTGGTCAAACATTGGGGCTTCCAGTGCGACACGTCTTGGCTTGTTGAGCTCTCCTCGTGGCGTGGAAGGGGCATTAGAGCAATTCACGAAACTTCGTCCAGACCGCGCTGCCGCGGCCGGCATTGCCTTGCCAGGAGGGCGCCCAATCAAGAAAAAGAGAAGGCGACGTCAATCTGCAGGCGACTTTGATCTGTCTACGTTGCTGAAGAACGTTTTGTATTCGGCATCATCGCTGGCTCTCCTGTCAGTCCCTCTTTCGGTCTACCTCTATTTGCTTGCAAGTACAGAAGTCGATGGCTCTCGAGTGCTGTCCTTGAACGCAATTCCAGAAAGCGGGTGGATGTCGCTGTTGGAGTTGGGAACGCTGCTCGTCTTTACGCACCTTCAAGCAGGAAACGCGGTCAGGGCTACAATTCAGGCAAATGCGGCCCTTCTAGGTCATTCGGTGTCGTCCTTCTTCCAGAAGCTGGCCGATACGGTGAAGGAAGTGCAGAAGCTATCTGCAGAGTCGTCTTCGACTGCAGACTTTCAAGCTATGCTTACAGCGAACCCAACAAAGGGAATCTCTGTGTCGGACTTGTGGGCTGCGCACTCGTCAAAAAGATCGTGGGCTGTGAAGGGAGCTAACCTCCAATGCAAGAACGGAGAGGTTGTCTTGATCGTTGGCGCAGACGGTGCTGGAAAGACGCGACTTCTGACATCCGTTGCAGAGCGCATTTTCGCTCCGCCAAAGTCTGCTAGGACCACCACTTACGTTCGAGGAGCAGTGAACGTTGGGGGTGTAGAGCTGGCAAAATGGGACCTGGCTTCTGTCCAGAAGCGAGTCGGGGTCTTTCTCAACGATGTCCGAACGATCAGCGACTACGCGTCGATTATGACAGGTTGCACCCTCGACGAAGTGTTGGAGCCAGTCCCTCTTGAGGGAGGTCGAATAGGACCCAAAGAGAGGAACTCGATGTCGGTTGCAATGAAGGTAAGACTTGTGCGACCTAGCGGCAACTTGCAATCTTTTCGCGCGTTATCAACTCTCTGACCTTCATCTGGGGTGTCATCGTTCAATCAGATCACTGGAATCAGAAGCGACCTGATGGCAAGGCTTCCTTCCAAGCTTGCCACTGTCGTCAGTGCCAACGAAGACGAACTGAAACCTTCTCCGTTGAGGCCTCCTTCTAGTCCTCTGTCTCCTGAAGATTGGACAAGAGTTCTCCTCACAAAGATACTGGCTCAGTTGATATCTGGCAATGAGAACCAACTCTCCTCGCCAGACACTGTGAGAAAATGCATGATAGGGTCGATTCTTTTGCTCGACGACGCAACAACGCAAATGAGCGAAACGAACGAAGCCAGATTCATCTCAGCACTGCGGAGCACTGGCGCGGCGGTCCTTCTAACCTCCTCTCGATGGGCCACGGGGCGGTTTGCCGATCGCATCGTTGTCATCGACGGCGGCTCTGTTGTGGAGAGCGGGACGCATGCTGATTTGCTGGCTCTTGGCCCGGAAAGGAGCCTGTATGCAAGGCAATGGAGCTCCATGTCATGAATTGATAATACTCTGTTTAACGGCAGCCTCTTGAGATGCATAAACGATTCATCTATCAGACTCTTGCCTCTTCCTCCAGCTCCCAGCCAGAGGCTCCCAGCGCTGTAGAAAGTACGTCTAGTAACCTGGGCCGAGGAACTTGGAGGAGCGTAGGAGGATCCTCTGAAGAGAACATTCCCAGACGAGAAATGAAGCGAGAGAGCAAATGATACTACTATCGTAAAGGTCCTCTATCTACCATCAACCGCCGTCATCGATGCCCCTTCGTTTGGAGTAAAATTTCTCTCCCAACTCGACAAACGGCGTGCCCAGCCCGAGTTGCAAGACCTGCTGTTTCAGTGGAGCACCAGACTTGGAGGCTCTGTTGTGTAACCTCAACTCTGCTCGCCTCCTGGCGTCTTTGGACAGCTCGCGAGACTGCTTGACGCGATCGATCAAATGATAAAAGGGATTTTCATCCTCGAAGATGAGATCGTGATGGAGCATGCGAGACTTCCTCTTGACTGCCTTCTCTTTCTCGCTGACGTCTGAGTCCTCTACGCTGTAGCCGCGGCTGAGCCGATCTGCAAATGCCACTTGTTGCTTCGTCGGGGGTCCCGTGACCTTGGCCTCCCCTTCCTTCATCGAGCGTATGTGGATATTGCCTCCAATCCACCCGTCGCCCCGGCTGTATTGGTTGTGCGTACCGCAATCCTTGTCTGTGTCGCCGTTTGGCTGCATTTGTTGTAATGGACAAGTGAGCCGCCGCTGCTGCTTCTCGTCCATCTCCGTCACAAATTTCTCCATTTCTCGGTACCTCGAAATGCTGATACGATCGTTCCTTGGTGGCGGATAGATGCGATCGTAGTCTTTGAGTATCCTCTCTTCCCGCTCGAACCGTTTCCGTTCTTTCGCGTCCAGTACTTCCATTGGCTCGTCATCAGACGATTCGACTTCCTCGGAACTGGTGCTCGAGTCACTGCCGTCCTGGCTGTACTTCTCCTCGATCTTCTTGGCCAGCCATTCTTCGTAGCCGCGATATCTGTCGAGGAGGCCCTTCACTTTGTCGAGCTTTTCGGGGGCGTGCTTCTCGTACACTTGCCGTATCCTCCGTTCCGCGCTGTTGCTGTCGAACAAGTCCAACCGCTTCTTCTTGCCCTTTGGTTGAGTGTCGGTTGTTGCGTTCGCATCGTCCACTTCTTCTTCCAACGGGCCTGTGGGTTGTTTCCGTCGAAGCCGAATTCGACTTTGCTTGCGCCTCGAGCGTTCGTAGGTCCGCCGATCTTGGGCGCTCACGTTCATTGCAGACAGCGCCTGCGTAATGACGCGGGACTTGATATCTTCGTCGATGGGGCTGTCGGTACCCCACGACGGGAGATGGTTTACCTCGATCAACGACGGTCGTAGATCGCCATCGACCATGATATCAACGCCCAACAATTCAAAGCATCGGCTCGTTCCACTCATCTCGCAAGAATTTGCGTTCGACCCAGGACAATCGCTCGAAGAGTCTTCCATATTCGGTGGAGGACGCGTCTTCTTCTCAAAGATGCCGGCGTACTCTCGTCGAAGGGTCGGCAAAATGCTAAGGATCGTCATGACGCAAATGTCTCCGATGCGTGACCACATCTTGCTCGCGGCTGCCTCGCTCTTCTCCTGACGCAGCCACTCGAGGAGCCAAGCGATGCTTCGCTTGCTCCCGAGGTTGCTCGGAGCCGCGCCCTTTTCGTCGCGTTCGTACTTGTCGCTGCGCTTATTGACGGAGTAGTTGGTAAGGTGCATGCATCGATCGTCCATGTTGCTCGTCGTAGGTCGTTTGTAGTCCTCAGTACAGATGCGAACGAGCCCGTCGCGAAACAAGTACAGTCGGAGCGGGGAACAGCTCGTCACGAGGACGTAAATGCGAAGATCGAACTTCTTCTTCTCGATGAGGAGAGGATTGCGAATGTATTGCTGCGCCACGCACACCGAGCTGAGGTTCTCGACGTCCTCGATTCGCCGCGTGAGGAAGATGCCCTTCCCCTGCGCGCTCCCGTCAGGCTTGACGATGTACGTGCCCTTGCTCTGCCCGTTGGCGAACATCGTCCGGAACGCCGCGAGGCCCTGCGGCAGGACGTACGTCGTGGGATAAAAGGAGAA
>JALLAP010000211.1:0-22645 GCA_036939355.1 Thalassiosira profunda | reverse complement strand
AACCATGAACCTCCCTCGCCGCCGCATTCCCATGGACCCCGCGGCCCCCACGCCCCACCCTCCGCCATCGGCCCCCTCCGGCGGCGGCGGCCGTTGCTCCTCCAGCCGCCGCACCGGCTCTACCGCCCGGGCGCCGCGCCGGTGAGGCGCAAAGCGACGACACCGCAGCTCGTTCTCGGCTGTCGTCGTCGGCTTCGTCCGGTCTCGCTCCGCATGCGTCGGCGGCGATGGCACGGCCTCTTCCGTCGGCGCCGGTGTCTCTACGACGCCAATACTCGGCGCTCTCGACGTTTTGTTGGACGAGTCCATGTTTGGGTGGTGGCACACGACGTCCGAGTGCGGCGGCCATCCACACATAACACAACAGTGCCCCGGATGCCCGTGCCTCTTGGTATTTGTATCCGCGATGCCACGACGGAGAAGAGGAAGCAAATTACGGAGAAGGGGGAGAGGGTTGCTTTGGCTGTCGGTGTTTCTCCGTCACCCAAGAAACGAAGCCGGGTGTAGACTGTGGTGGTATGGTTCCGTTCGAATTTATTTTATGGTTCAATTTCATGTCTTCCACCCCCGGCATTTCATCGGCGGGCTAAAGATAAAGCACAAATCAGCCCCCAATCGCCCGCGGACTCCTTTCCCACGTTATACTGAGCGGTGATATCGCAATTGCAATGGGTGCCCCTCCCAAATATTCTCCAATCCATCCGATTCCCCTCCGGACCCGGTGGAGCCCCGGCCATCCATATTTGTCCGAATTGACCATTATAGGCTGCAAATCACCTCTCCATTGCAATCCGACGGTACCCCCTTGTTTTATTCGTTTCATTCGAGCATTTGGGCCACGATTTGCAATTCTGGGGTTGTATTATCGCTCCACCGGACTGCAGATTGTGTCAATTCACCACCATTTTCTGGTCAGATTGAGAGGGGCAGTAAGACCCCCAACGGAGGCTGGAGCACCGCCACGCTCGTCCATCCCCTCCTATGGTCACCAATCGATATTGTGGGGGCGTGTTTCCACGGCGGCGACCCTCACGCATCGCTAGATCGGACGGCGGGATCTGCGCTCATCAGAGGTCATGCACGTGCTGAGATGAGACGTTCTGTGTGGGCCCGACCGTCGTCGCAGGCGAGCGCCGTCGGCGTCCGTCGATAGCCTGATAGGTCGACCTCATATCCGCACAGTCTTGGCTCCGGACACCCGCCCGCTCTTGAGTGCGAGGGCCGGCAGTAGGACGCCGGCGGCGGCCATTGTTGACTTTTGGGGTCTGGAGGATTGAGCTGCAGGCTTCGTTGCTCAGTAAAAAGGGTCTACTTTTTGCAATAAATTGGTAATTGTACGTACTTTTTGACACAAATCTGCGAAGCTCGGGGCTAAAATGCGGAACCCATACGGGAGCTAATCCGTAGAAATCTACGGCGGAATAGTACTCGATTTTATTAGCTCAGCTAATAACCCATCCGGACAGACCACCACTAGCAACCGTAGCCATGCAGCTAGATAGATACCCAGCACATTCCCCTACGATACCTATCCTCTCACATTGATGGCAACTCCAACAGCCACTGAGATCAAAGTCACAAACACAGCCGCAAGAATGCCCGTCCTTGCCTCTCCGACGCGCTTGCCCACCGCATACGCCTTGGGAGACCAAAACAAGACCCCGCCTCCGTTGTTGTATGCCCGCTCCACGCGCATGAAGCCCTCCGGATCCCACAGAGCCATGACCGCCGCCACGAAGGGCGGGATGATCATCTTTTTGACGTCCTCGAGCGACAGCTCTTCCGGACGGACGAAGAACCCGGGCGGTTTGAACCCGACATTGATTCGCTTGGGGTTGTGGGTGTCCGGTATCACCGCCACGGCGTCCCCGACTTTGATTGCAAGTTTCCCGCCGTCCTTTCCGAGGGGCGGCAAAATCTCGCAGCACACGCCGCACGCGTCCCAAAGCTTGTTCCGCAGCCCCGGGCGCTGGCACTGCGCCTCGCGGTACTTGCACGGGACGTTCCGCCTATGGACGAAGAGGCGACATTCTCCGATGCGCACCTCGTGGCCCACCGTGGCGTTGAGTTCGTCGATCGAGATCCCCCGCAGGACGACGTTCCGGCGCAGCGCTTCGATGGGCATGGGCTCAAGCCCCGCGCGTTCGGCGGCGTCGAGGAAGCCCTCGCCCGAGACCATGGTGAGGTGGCGCCCGGGCTCGTCGAAGAAGCGGGCCGAGTAGCAGCCTTTGCGCGCGGTGAGCGCATATCGATCGCCCTCGGCGCCCACCCCGGGGATTCGATTGTCGCCGTTGTGGCAACGCCGTCCTTCTGGGCCGTCATGGCTGTGGTAGATTGTGTTTGAGCTGTCATGTTGCAAGTTGTGTGTTGATTTGTGATGATTTATGAGGCCATCGAGGATGCCCGCGCGCGCCGCCTCTCCTCGCATCGATCGACTGCTGTATCTTGCATTGTGTGACCAGCAGGCTGCATGCGGGAACCGTGCACCGTCTTGGCCTCGCGGCGGGGGAAAGAACAGACGTCTATCTTGACTCGACACTCGACACGCGTCTTGGTATTGTAAGGACTTTTTGGCGGGTGACACAAAGAAAAACATCAACCACCACCGCACAAAACGCCGCCGCCGCTCCTCTCCATACGATGGCGTCTGTTCAAGCCGCGGCCGCGGCCCCCTCCGCCCAAGAGCCCCCCACGAAGAGGCAAAAGGTCATCGACTCGACGGACCGCCTGGAGCTGGACGTGGGCGGCACGAAATTTGTCACCACTGCGACAACGCTGAAGGACCACTCGGCCTACTTTGCGTCCCTTCTCTCCGATAACTGGGCCGACTCTCGCGACCGCGACGATGGGGCGATATTCCTCGATCGGGATCCGGTCGCGTTTGGCAAGTTGTTGGCTTATATGCGGCGGGGGATCATCGAGGTCAGGGACGTCGACGTTGATGTGTTAACGCTGGCTGAATTTTTGGGGGTCGAACAGCTTTTGCGAGCCATCAAAATTCGCTGGTATATAAATATTGGGAAGGGCCCGGTCCACTCTGATGACGACGGTATTGCAGCTGCATTCGATCAGGAGCATGGGGGAATATTGAAGGCTCTTTCGGCTGGTCTCTTTTGCTATTTCTCGAGTAGGAATGAAGTCGACCCGGACAAAGACTTTGCCACCCTGACCGTCCTTACACCCAGGGGCGATGGCTGGGGAGATTATAGTTGCACCGTCCAAGAAGCAAAAGGGGGAGAAGTTGGCGAAGAATATGTTTGTTCTGGGGGGATCGTCGGTGCCTTGAATGGCATGTATGCTCGTGGATACGTATGGATCGACGACAGTTGGCCCTTGCTTGATACGTACACGGTAAAGTTCTCTCGGAGGAGCCATTCTGCAATGCACGATCGGGCAATGTCGGACATTTTTGTTCCTACCGATGATGAAGTCGCAAAGCAGAGAGGGGCAGACAATATCAAACAGATTGCACTTTTGGTCAAGGATGAATTGACAGCCACCCCATGCTTCTTTGCTCCGTCGGGATTCGGCAACGATACGGGCGGTCCATTCGCTATGTGTCTGGTATCAGAAGAGAGTGGGCATGACACTAGATTGTGGCTCGATAAGAACAACTTTGTGACCCGGGAGCAGGAACTTGAAGAGCATGGTCTCATCAAGCGCTACCTCAATTTTCTCCGCGAGGACCGGAACGAGATGGGTCCGCCGAGGTCGACGGGTATATACTCCCGTCAAATACCGAAGAGGCAGCAAGAGGAGTGAAGCCGATGTAGTCGAGCAGAAGTTGATGCAATGTTTATGTTTTTATGGAGCTGGTCCGTCTCCTTCACCACCAGAACTATCCTAACATTACATAATTATCATCAACCTTCTACTTTTACCTTTGCAAGCAACGATTGCACTCAACTCTGATACAACCAGCCCGAACAGCATCTCTGTATTTCAAGTGGCATTCTTCCCTTGAAATTGCGACCCCTCGTGAACCCGACTGCCCCTCGTGAATGACCTGTCACCGGGCAGTACCACTCTACGATACTGCCCTCCCGGGTTTGGCTGTCTCAAATCACATCAGCTGCTCACAAAACAAACCGGCCCCCCCGGCCTCGTCAAAAGAAGCGTATGCGGCTCTCTGGAACTTGGAACCCGTGAGGCGATGCAAAGCTGTCATAAATCCGTCGGCGCAGATCGCAGCGACTTCCACGATGGTCGACGGCGCGGCCCGACGGCGCTCGCCCGTGACCTCGTTCGCCGACGCCGCCGCGGCTGACGCTGACGGCTCGATGTGGCACGCGCGCGTCGAGGCCATCCTCCACCGGCCTCCCGGCGAGTCGCCGGGCAAGCCCGGCAGCCCGGGCGGCAATCGCAGCGGCAAGATTCCCAGCAGAGACAGCCCGCTCCAGAAGAAGGCGTCGCGGAAGACGATGCGGCGGCACTCCATGGAGGGCGACTTGTGCCCCTTCCGGCTGTTGCAGCTGGGGCTGATTCAAGAGTTGCAGCACGGCCCAAACGGTGGCAAGTCGCCCAAGCCGTCGCACTGGCCGAATGCGGAGGCTGCGGAGGCGGCAGAGGCTGCCAAACCAACCGAGTCGCCGGACGAAGAGCCGATGGACCTTCCGCCCAACGTTTCGTCTTCCAAGATTGGCGGCCGGCCGCGCCGTCGCCACTCGATGGAGGGCCCGCCGCCCGACTTTGCAAGGGTGTATTTGCAAAAGTGCGCCCGGGAGGAGATCCCGCCGCCGTTCGCGCGTCAGGGTCCGCAGGCTTCGCCGGGCGCCGTCGCCAACGCTGCCCCGCAGCAGCGGCAGCAGCAGCCGTCGCAACAGCCCCAGCAGTCACAGCAGATTGCAAATGAGGGCGCTCAAGGCAAGGCCGGCCCGAAACGGAGGCCGTACCGCCGCCGCTCCATGGAGACCGACTGTCCCGTCTGTCCCTTCAAATCTTTCTCCGAGGACGCCGCCAATGAACTCCCACCCTTCTCGCTGGAGGAGCTGGAGCCGACCAAGCTTGCCCAGGTGCCCAAAGAGCTCGTCATCCCCCGCCGGATTTCTCTCAGCGATCCTGGCGAGCCCGGCCGGCCGGGGAGCCCGTCGACCCTCAGCCACGCCTCGAGCATCAGCAATGTGTCCTCCGTGTATGAGAAAAAGAAGGCGGAGGCGAAGCTTCCGGGGCTGGCGCTTCCTGTGCTGTCCGAGAGCCCCCAGAGGTCGTTCCAGGGTTTGGAGGACTCGTTCGGATCGCCCAAGACGCCCCGCCGCAAGCCCCACCGGCGGCACTCCGTCGACGCCTCTCCATTTCAGGAGTTCAAGTCCTCGTGGGACACGCCCGGTCCTCCGCGGGAACTCGCCACCGCGCCGTCGCATCCCGCGAGCTCGTCTTCGGGGTCCAATTCGCTCCAGAGGCGGCCCAAGTTCGTCGCCCCGCGCATCTCCCCGAGCGAGTACAGAGTTGATACTAATTTGAGCGGATCTTCGAGGTCTAGCTCGGCGAAGGACTGCGGCGGGCGAAAGCCTCCCGGTGTTGAGACGAGGGTAGATGGCGCGTCCGAGCCAAAGGTGAACCCTGGGCCTGACGTTGGGGGGCCCCGCCGGAGGGCGACGGTGGACTGCGCCCCGGGCAACCTGTCGAGCCTCCGTCGGCCGGAGAGCGAGCGGCGGGAGGGGTTTTCGACCAGCGCTGGCAATGTTGCAGCTGGCGTGGACTATTCGCAGTGGGATAATGCGATGGAGCGGTATCGGAGAGAGACGCACGCAGACGGTGCAATGGGGCCTGCGTCAGCGGCGCGTTCGAAGCGCGAGCCGGAGGCGTCCCAGCCACGTAGAGGCAGCGACCGCAGTCCCATCAACGGAGGACCGAGCCGCGCCGGCCTCATCGTCGACGGCTACCTGCGGAAGTACCTGCGCCTGCGCGAACGGAGGAGGCCCGATCGGAACGCGCCGCCAGAGAGCGAGGAGAGCAACTTCGTCGAGGCGCCCACGGAGGAGAACGGGGCGGCCAAGTCGACGCGGAGGCCGAGCATCGGCACCCCCTCGACCGAGGCGGAGTCGACGGTGCCCTCCCTTCCATACGAGTTTGGCGAGGCGGCGCGGCACATCTACATCGCCACCGGGCCGGGCGCCCTGGACGTCTCGGCCCTCTCCTCCTCCGATCGCTTCGCCGACATCGACATGGACATCGAAACATTGCGGGCCGATCGCGGATCGATCGAGGTGATCAACGAGCGGAACGTCCTTCGCGGCTCCCCGCGGAGGGCGAGCTTCGCGGGCCTTCGGGGATCCGTCCCGGACGACGATTTGGGCGCGGAGCGGAGGGGGTACGAGAAGCGAAAGTCGGGCGAGGTTCGGTTCGACGCGCCCTTGGTGAGGGCGGACGGGAAGAAGGAGAGGAGGGGACTGTGCGGGAGGAGGGCGAGCTTCGATTGCCAAGTCCCGACCTTCAGGACTGACGGAAGAAATGAGGGCAGTGGTCATGGTGGAAGGAGGGCGAGCTTCGACCGTCGCGATGCTGAAACGTTTCTAGAAGAGGAGGCAGCGGAGGAAAGCGCTTTCCTGCGGCAGATGTTCGCGGAGCATGACGCGTTTTTGGACAACGTCGATCGTAGATACACGCGACGTCGTTCGGTGATGTGAAGGAAAGGCAGGGAAGGGCAGGTCAAAGAGTAGAGATTATAATTGCACTCGGCCCGGACCGCTCGGAAGCAGGTTGACCAAAACACTTTGGAGCTGGAGAGAGCGACCTGACGTACTGAAGCTAAGCGAGGAGTTGTAATGAGAACAAACACTGATTCTTCTTAACAAACAACACTAATGCGGGCTCTTGGCTCATACAGCCCTGCCACTCTTGAACATGCAAATCCTTCAACGTTTCTCCACTCTGAGGATAGAGATCTGATTGCACTACACCTTCAATCCCTTCCGGCGGCGCATTTGACGCAACGCAGTGATTGCCTGGAGGCCCTTCTGCCTCCTCTTTGTCACGACCAACGCATGAGATTCGTTCACGACGTTGCCCCTGGTCGGGCTGGAGGTGCCGCGAGCCACGCCTTGGTAGCGAACTTCGTAGGCCGCAGACGACGTATCGCTCTGTCCGCCAACGCTCGCATCGAGTCCATCGTGGAAGTCGAGCGTCAACTCATCGGAGACGGCCCGAGTCACTCGGGCGGCCGACGACCCTGCGCCGAACGCTCGTTCACGATGGACATCCTGGCGAGTCACCCTTGTGCCGGCAAGGCCACGAGCGCGCTCGCGTACCGGCGTCGATTCCAGATAGTTGGCGACCGCCACCGAGTGCCTCGCATGAATGCGGAGAACCACCGCCACATACAGCCGCAGATCCGCCCAGATCCACACGAAGAATCCACATAGGAGGCGAAGGAAGCTCCAGGAAGCCGAGGCGGCGACTACAACGCCGTGGAAAATCCGCTTGCACCACTCCCAGACAGACGAAGCGACGGCTTCGTACTCGAACCGCGCGGCCGGAGGGGCAAGGTCGCCGAATTCTTCCACATTCACCACGTCCGTGAAGTACTCGATCTGGCTGGGAGGAGGCTCCATGGNCAAGGTCGCCGAATTCTTCCACATTCACCACGTCCGTGAAGTACTCGATCTGGCTGGGAGGAGGCTCCATGGTTGCGATCGAGCGCAAGATGTGGGTACGTTTGTTGCGTCGGCCGCTGAGCGGTTGAGGGTTGATGGAATTGAGCAGGTGTGAAGTGGCGTGGACTGTGGAAGGCGTGGAGCCACGTGATGATTTTCGACCGAGCTCATTTGCAACATGTGTGAAGCTCCTATTTGAATCAATCGCTCGTCCTCTTTCCTCAGAAATCGCCGAACGAGGTTGCCGGCAATGACACTTCACTGCAAAGCCTTGAGCAATTCATTGGTTGGACACACATGGCTCACTGAGAATCGTGGCAACTCAAGCGTTGGCTCTCACACTTGCTGCCACCTCGAAGCGCTCATAACTATCACAACTTGGAAGCAACATTGCAGCGCATCGAAAGCCGAGGAGGGAAGAACCATGAAGTATCTCGCCGCCAGCGCCCTGTTCCTCCTCCATCTCCAGCGGATCGACTCCGTCGAGGGAGAGAAACAGGCTCGGCTCTTCAAGAAGATCAAGGCCAGTAAAGCGAGCAAGCCGAGCGCCGAGCGCTCTCGAGATGGTGGAGGAGTTGCCGGGGTCGACATCGTCTCCGGCATCAACGAAGAGGATCCTCCAACAGTGTGGCCCACGTATTCGCCTTCCGAGGGCCCGACCGTGTGGCCTACGTATTCGCCGACTGCCTTCGAGACAAGGTCGCCGGCCCAAGTCATCGACATCATCGAGACGCCAACGATTGCAGATTTGGTGAACTGCGATCCCATCGGAAGCAGGGTCGTCGACACGGGCGCTCCTTCGGAGTCTCCCGTTTCGCGCGGCCCCACTCCCGTGACGTTCCGCAGGGGCGATCTCCTGAAGGACATCGATAGGTTTGGCTTCAAAGGTTCGTACGATAGCGTGTTGCAGATTTGCTGTCCTGCTGTCCTGCTGTCCTGCTGGCCACAACACTCACATCCTGCACCCTCCCCATCCCGCAGTGAGCAAAGGAATGATCGTTCGTCAGGTAGCCATGGCCAACCGCCTCGTTAGCCTGTCGAACGGGCGGCAGTCCAAGCTGCCCTTCCACTCGTCTCCGGACGGCGCCGCGGTCCTTCCATTGAAGGATGGCGGATACGTCTACGTGAGCAACTCGGAGGTGGAGCAAGGGAAGGGAGGCGTCTACGGAGTCTATTTCGACTCGGACTCCAACGTTGTTGTAAGTTTGTACCTTGATTGGCAATGGGTTGGCGTTGGAGCTGCTCGTCTCAACTGACTGCCTCTGTTGCATCGATCGCGAAGGATTACAAGAGACTGCTTTCGGGCACCACGAGGAACTGTTCCGGAGGTGAGCTCCATTTCTGCCAGCCTGTTGTTCGTTCGCACGTTTGCTTACACCACACCAAACCACTTTCATTGTAGGAACAACTCCCTGGAACACCTTCGTCTCCTGTGAAGAGTATGGCAAGGGACAGTGCTGGCAGGTGGACCCCGATCCCTCGGGCCAGCACCACACGAAGCCCGAGCAGACAAAGCTGGGGGGCGATGGAGGGAATTACGAGGTGAGCAGGAAGGACTTCGCTCTCCGGTTCACTACCATCATCAACCCTCTTCCTCATCCAATGCTGCGCTTCCATTTTGCGTGCAGGCCGTCGCCTGCGACGACAGGAAGAAGTCGCAGCCAATCTTCTTCGTCTCCGAAGACCACGTATCGGGAGCCCTCCGCCGGTACACCCCGCCTCCCCAGCCCGGCACCACCCCCGGCTGGGATACGCTGCACGTCGAGGGCGGCAACGTCGACTATCTCTTTTTCCTCGACGACGGGAGGTTCACGTGGACCTGCGACGAGTCGCTGGGACGCCTCAGCGCCGAGACGCACTTCCCCAACGTCGAAGGGATCAACTTCAAGGGCGGCCTTCTGTACTTCGTGTCCAAGAAGACCTACGATCTCTACGTGCTGGACCTCGACAAGGGCACATACATGCGTGGTCCGAGCACCAAGGAGTACGAGCTGTACGATGGCGAGTTCCAGCACTCTCCCGATCAGCTTGCCAGGACCAACGAAGAAGGCCAGTTCCTTTACTTCACCGAGGATGGCGGGCGGACCGCCGGGGTGTACTGCATCGATGCCGAAGGAAACGCCTACACCATCTTTGAGGCGTACAGCGAGAAGTATTTCGGTGACGAGACCACCGGGCTTGCCTTCAGCCCCGATGGCACCAGGTGAGTCGTTGCATATTTCTGTTCTTCTCCATTGCATTCATTGTTTCTCATGCCACTCATTTCACTCTTGCACGTCAAGAATGTACGCCTCCTTCCAGGACTGCGGCTGCGAGACCACCGGCGACATCGACTGCGGGTGTCTGTTCGAGTTCCAGCGCGATGATGGACGTTCGTTCGATGGGGACACGCTGAGCCTCAAGTTCCACACGAACGAACCCTAGGATGCTGGCCGTCAGTTGTTGTTGGGTGAATGTGAATGTGTAGGGTGCGCCGGTAGTGTTGGATATTGTTTGCAGTTTGTGCGTCGTCGGTAGGTTGGAAGCTCCTGGGAATAGCCTTAATGTTCGTAGAACCATAGAGTCAACAAAGTAGCGATGCCCTCCCTGCTGCGCATGCATTTGCAGGATGTGCTAATGCCGCAACATCCTCACTGGACCCGAAGGGGATTTGCCGAATTCCGCCGCACCATGGACTGTCGTATCCGGCTGGTGAGATCGGCGAAGCTCGCCATGCTATCAAAGACATACCAGTAGACGGCACCGACGAAGATGCCGCCTCCTATGACGTTGCCCAAGGTCGCCATGAACAAGGCAGCAAACATGCGCCCGACGCTCACATCTGCTCCTAGCATCATCCCCATCGGGATCAGATACATCGAGGCAACAACGTGCTCGAATCCAAGCATGACGAACGACGCGGTGGGGAACCATAGCGCGAGGATTTTGCCTGAAACCTCGGCAGCGGTGGTGCCCTGCCACACGGCCACGCACACCAAGAAATTGGCCCCGATGGCTTTGAGAAAGATGGACCCCAAATCGCTCCCCGCCTTCTTCTCCGCCACGGTCACTGCCAGCCCGTCCGCCCCCAAATCCACCAGCGCCCCGCTGAGGTAGCCCAGCAGGAACGCCCAAGCCACGCATCCGGCAAAGTTCCAAATCCACGCCACAGTCCAATTGCGCAAGAGTTTTTGGATTGGCACCTGCCGTCCCAGGACCGACGCCACGAAGACGAGGGAATCGCCGGTGAACAGCTCTGCGCTGGTGAGGATGACGGCGATCAATCCTCCGGGAAACAGTGCCGCCCCAAGGATCCCGCCCCCCACGCTCAGATAGAGCTGCCCGGCGAATGCGATGTACAGCCCGGCCATGAAGGATTGGATTGCCAGCTGCAGTGATAGTAGAGCACAAAATGAGATATCAGTTGCATAGTTTGCAGATGCACACCCCGCGCAACTCGACGAACACTCACAATGTGCAGCCGCAGGCCCGCCTTGTACTTTCCCGCCGCATACACGGCCTTGAGCGTCTCCTTGGGGTGCTTGGACGCCGACAATATCGTCACGGTGCCCGCGGCCGTCTGCGGAGCATCTCCCCCTAAATTGCTCGTCCTCTTGCGCAGGAAGGGAAAATTGCTCGCTATGCCGTTTGGCCTCGCCTCGTTCGTCTGCTGCGGCTGGTCGAGGCCGTTGCTCCTCGCCCCAGTCTCCTGCGTCTGGGCGAGCTCCACGTCCGTGGCGACACCGGAGTTGGCGTTCGTTTCGTCGTCGCTGCCGTCCATCGGAATATTCACGAGATGTGTGGTATCTTTTTGCAATCTACGATTCCGTAGAAAGGACACCCCGATGCAGGTGGATATTCGAGTGGCGCCACCGCTGGCTGGACCAACGGGGTCGTTAGGGGTGGGAGCGCTAGGCGCTGGGCAGGGCGGAGCAGGGAAGCGGGTGGATGGAGTGAGAGAAGAGAGAATCCCAAGTCCCAAGGAGGCGGAGGTTGCAGTAACTAATTTACGTATGAGAAAGTTCAAGTAGGAGGCGTAGGACCTTGCCGCCCTTCCTCTCGCTCGCTCATCCGCCTTCATTCCCGCCCCCCTCCGACGACGCGTTGCTTCGAGAAGTGCCGGTCGGCGTGCTGATTGGTCGTCGCCCGGCGTCGGCTCGTCCCTCCTCGTAAGTGCAATGCCAATATTTCCGCTCGAGGGCGCTCCGTTGCTCCCGGGCCTCTTGCGCAGGCGCATTGTGGCGAGAGCGCATTGTTATTCTCTGACGCGTGATGGCGGTGATGTCCAACTTCCGCGTGGGCGGTGCTGGCTATGTTCACGAAGGAGGGAGCTCGAGGGACGGGCACAATGACATATCTTAATTACTGCGCCCTATTATTTCTTTCGGGGGGATCATGGATTTGTCCTCGCGTCTCTGATGCAAATTGGTAGGGGGACATCGGGGTGATGCGCGCGCGTCGTTCTGAGATCTTCTCCTGCACCTTTGCTCGCCTACCTCTGATAACCGCTTCGAACCCCCTACCCGCGCTACAGAGATAATGGGGAGGAAATCCAAGAAAAAGAAGGGCAGGGGCGCCAGTCGGCAAACCTCTGACAATGAAAAGGACACAAGCGCCCGAGCCCCTAAGTCCCCGGGTGCACCGGGGCCATCGTGCTGGATCTGCTTGGATGATGAGGGGCCCCCGTTGATGAGGGAATGCGCGTGCCGAGGGGACTCGGCTGGGTTTGCCCACCTCTCGTGCCTCATCCAGTATGCCGAGACGAAGTGTGTGTCCGACGACGACAACAGCGACGATCCGTACGATCTTGGTTGGATGAGGCCATTTGCCGTTTGTCCAAATTGCAACCAAAAGTATCGAGGGGAGTTGGCAATCGATCTAGCCACGGCGTGCGTGGATTCTGCTGACAAGAAAGGGGTCGAGGGGACACAATTTGGTCCGCATTGTCAGCTTAAGGCTCTCCAGTACAAACTCGCGACAGTTATCAGGCATCGGCGGTATTCAATTGCTAAAGTGGAAGAATGCAAAGAGGTTGCGAAAAAGTGTGACGCATTCATCGAGGAGAACACTGCTTTGTGGTCGATGCTTCCAGATGAATATGCTCGAGTTGCGGAAACCACACACCTAGTGCTGATGGGAAATTTGTACCTGGGCGGGAAGGATGCAACGTGTGGACGCAAGGCACTTGAATACTACGAGCAAGCCAAGAGAATTGATCCCCAATCCTCTTCCCACACAAATGCAAAGATTGCCAAGGCCAAGGCGTTGTGTGAGGGAAGGGATAAGGAGGAGTTTGACTTTGCTGAGAGAGCAAAAGGCAAGGAGGTTGAGGGTGTTCGGTTGAATTACGAACAATCAGTGAAGCGATACGGGGAGGAATCAGAAGAAGCTATCGGTCGTGGGAAGCGGCTCGTCGTGACTCTCAAAGCCGGGCTTCGCATCGTAGAATCTGAGAGGCTTGCGGACAAACTTGCGACGCTCAGCCGTCGAATCCTCGGACCGGATCATCCGCACACGAATGGTCTTGACGTTATACTCCGCCATGTGAAGGACAGGCTTGTCTTTGTGGACCGCGGGAACGGTCTCGAAGCGTTCCACGCTCTCCGGTACAATCGCAATGGAAAGAAATGCGTCGTTCAGGGTCCACTCCAAGACCCAAGGAATGTTGGCAAAGAAAAGACATTCGAGGTGAACGCCTATCCTGTCATCCCATCACTCCTCACGCCTGTCATTTGTCACGGGCTCAAGTCTGCGGCGCATCTGAATGGAAGAGTTGGCGATATTCGGTCTGATAACCAAGGTCCCGGGAAAGACAGATTCCTTGTACACTTGGAAGGCAAGAAGGAGCCGGTGCTTGTCAAACTGGAGAACCTCCGCATTGCTTTTGATCTGCCTGAACCGACGACGGCTGGGGATAGTTGATAAGCAAGTACTGTAACGCCATTATTTGTATGGGGGATTGATCATCTCTTCCTCCGATTCGCCCACAGCTCTGCCAGCGCCCGCTTCCTTGACTCCTCCTCGAGACGCTTCGCTTCTTCCTCTGCCGATATCTGTACAACTTCCGTCTTCTCCGGCAGAATATCAAACTGCATGCCCCGCATCCGCGTCAGCGCCATGGCCACCTCGTGCCTTCGAGGGCGGTAGGCAAACCCCACCGTTTCCCAGAGATCTAAGGCAGCATGCGAGGCGAGGAGATCTGAAAGCCACTTGTCGTTGGCACCGGTAGATTGATCTTGCTTCAGAGAGGATATGAGCTCCTTCATGCCACCCTCATTCAGCACTCCCTCCATTCGATCCAGTAAGTTGCACAGATCATCGTCTGGGCAGCGCTGAGACTCTCGAATCAGCCACAAGACGCAGACACCACATCCATACAGCTGCTCCGAGGCGCTTCCCACCAGCTGGGAGCATTTGGACAGGTCGACGATGCCATCGTCCTCGTCACCATCGTTGGCACCATTCGCGCTATCGGTTTCACCGTCGCGGTAGAACCAGAGGCGCGACGAGCCGCCATCCGGCACGTGGATAGCCGCATCGCCAAACTTTCTCGCCACGCAGTCAGAGTCAGGCCTTCTTCTCAACGGGGATATTGTCGTCGGCTTTTTTCCCCTGTCATCTTCCTGCAGGGCACCATTATCATCGCTGCCGCCCTCCCCGCTCATCATTTTGTTGTACGTGCCCATAATGTCCTCCTCCTTCTTGGCCTCCCACGGCAGCCGGTGAACCACCCCCTTTCCCGCGTACTGCACGTGACCATAGGAGAACTGGTAGCTCACGCTCCGCGCCTTCTCCAATCCGTCGTAGGCTCGATAGTCCTTCATCAAGACCACGGCGTCGGCGACGTCGAGCCACTCGCCCACGCCGCCCACCACAACTACGGTTGACACCTGATGCTCTTTGGAGAGGAACAGGCCGTTCACTCGATACAGCAAGGGGGTGATGGGCTCGTCCATGATCATGGCTCGCATTCTGCCATCCCGCGCCATGAAGTTGGCTGCGGAGACATCCTCGTCGACCAGCAATGCTGACGCTCCGCCCTCCAGCGCTTCTATGACGTTGGCCGCCTGCGATGTCGAGCCGGAGGCATCCCTCGTGCTAAACTTGGACGTGTCCTGCTTGCTCGAAATCGACGCCCCGTTGATGCTCCGCCCGCTGGGGAGGTTGGAGATGAACGCCGAGACGTTGCACCGGTTGACGTACCGGCCGTCCTCGGCGCGGATGGACACGGCGTCGTCGTGCGCGACGCAGCGCTCGCGCCCGTCTCCCGGCGGGTTGTCGTAGACGCCCATGCAGAGGGCCTGGAGCATCGTCGACTTGCCGTGGTAGCCGCCTCCGACTATGAGGGTGACGCCGCGGGGGATGATCATGCCTCGCATGGTGACCGATGTCGGAGGAGCGGAGGTGCCATCCTCCGATGTATCCATCGCTGCCTCTCCCTTTTCGCCCCCGCTTCCAGATTCTGCCACACTTCCGTCCTCGTTCAGAAACCGCCTCCAGAAGGCACCGATCTCCACCGTCACCACGCGGGTCAACTGCTCGCTCCCCTCCGGACTCGCAAAGGGCACCGCCGGAGGAGACGCCATCGGCAGAGAACTTCTGCCGGACTTGCGCGGCAATAGGGATCCATCGGCGATGAAGGCCACGGCGTCCAAATATCTCTCCTGATCTGCAGGGGTTGCATTATTGTCACCACTGTCGCTGCCATCGCTGTCGGTCTTCTTCTCCTCACTGCCACCACCCGAGGCAGCAGCCGCCTCCCGAGCCCTCAGTGCGTTCCGCGGAGGCTGGAGCATCCCCCGCAATCGGCGCTGCAACACCACGCAGGCCACGTGGGCAAAACATGCAGAGGACGTCAGGTGATTGCTCAGCTTGCCAAGGGCCGGGGAGAGCATCCCGATCAAAGCAACTTTCAGTTTCTCCGCAGTGCATCCATCCCCGGAGTTTCTGGTGCTGGGGAAGGAGACGTGCAGAAAGCACTGCAAAATTGCACCTCTATCAGTACTCGTCGCAACCATGCAGTCGGTGCGTTCCAGCACGTACGGAATGGGCGCCTCCCCCTTATTCTTGGCAACCTTCCTCCGCCTGCGTCGCTTGCCGCCGCCGTCGCCGGCCAGATGCCGCGCCTGCCCCATCGTTTTGACGGTGCACCCCTCCGACGCCAGGGGGAAGATGTCCGATAGGACTCTTGCCGTGTAGTCTGCCAGTGCCACCCTGGCCCCGGCGGAGGATATTCCATTGCAAATAGCTTGAATCGCCTCGGGGCGGCCGGCGTACAGTACAGAGAGCGGGATGGACGCGAGGAGGATCCCCTCCACTTCACCCTGAGTTGCATTTGCAATTGCACCTCCCGAGTCCTGATGATAATGATGGTGGTGATCGGACGGTAAGGGCGCCAATTCCGCGGTCCAGCCACCACTCAGGGCGAGGGAGAGGCCGTCGCGGGCCGGCGCCGGCTGGGCGGCCGGTTGGGACGCCGCCATCGTCGATAGCAAGGCGGCACAACGTGTTGTGTTGAGAAGGGAAAAAAATGAGCTAGCCATTTCGAGGAGGGAAGTTCATTTTCTACGTGGGAACTCTACAAAAGAGGCGGCGGAGCTGAAGTTGCAAAAATCCCCCCTGCCTGGCCGCCTGAAAGTGCACCCTCCGCCCTCCTCGCCTCCCTTGCCCTTGCATCGGCGGCACCAGGGGCTAACGGCTCCCTCCATTTCGGCAAATGCTGGCGCCCCGCAAGAAGCTGTGGTCGACGCCCCCCTCGGCGGTGGACGCGGCCCTCGCCTTTGCCGCGCTCGACGCTAACGATGTCGTGTATGACGTCGGATGTGGCGACGCGCGGGTGTTGCTGCAAATGGCGGCGCTGTCGGTGCCTCTGTCCACTCCTCTGGCTGATGAGCGGGGTGTGGCGTCGGGTGGGGCTTCGTCTGAAGCTGACGCCGCGGGCTGCGATGGCAATCAACAACATCAATCAGAGGACGGGTCAACGCCGCGGCACCGCTGCCATCAGTTTGTGGGCATCGAAATCTCGCCGGAGCGAGCAGACGAAGCACGGGGCAACATCGAGCGAGCGTGGCAAGAAGGAAGAATACCTTCCCACGTTTCGATAGATATCATATGTGCCAATGCTCTGGATACCGGCGAGATAGATTATGCGAGGGCCACGGTGATCTTTCTGTATTTGGTGCCGCGGGGATTGCGGCTGATCAAAGACGTTGTGTGGCCCAAAGCTATGGAGGATATGACAAACGAGAACGGGGCAAATGAATACACAACTGCAACAGCCAATGGGCTGTTGATAGATAGTGCAGAAGAAACTACGCAACCGGCCCGTGGGAAGAGGCCGCGGAGGATCATCACCTACATGGCGCCGTTCGAGAACACATCGCATGTCCGGAAGGAGCTCTGTAAGGTGGAGCATCAGGAGGGGGCGGCGTGGCCGGTGTATTTGTACCATGCGAACGTGTGATGCATCCTGTGAAAGAATGCAGAGGAGAACAACGGGCTGCATTTGGGAGGGGCAGAAGGATGGCTAGCCCGGGGGCAGGGGGGCTCCCCTCAGGAATTCTTGGTGACAGGTGGAACCTCTGAAATTTTCAGGAGATATCAAAGGCGTTGAATGCCCCATGATGCTCATATTGACAACAAGACACAAGACCCTCGCAGCACCCATTGGACAGTTCGACGATGGCTCCTACGTTGGGATTGGTGTCGAAGGCGGCGGCCGTTGCCGTCAAGTCTGAGAGGACGTCAACTACGGACAGCGCCCCAGCCGCTGCTGCCGCTGCCTCCAACACCACCAACAACAACCCAAACACCAAAGCGCCTAAGCATCATCGTCACATGCATCAAACTGCACTTGGGGGCAATGAAATCAAGCTTCAGAGGACGAAGATGGGCCAGTGCCCTGATTGTGGTATTCAGACGCACAATCTCGAGCCCAATACGGGCAGGTTGGTTCCGATTGTTGATGAAGACGTGAGGAAGGGGAGGTGCCTCCTCTGCCATCCCATTCAGCGGCCAGCAAATACAGCAGCATCAGTCAAGACAGTTCCTGTGAAGAAAGAGGACGAGGAGTCAGATGATGTGGTCGTGGAAGCTGTCATCCCCAGCGAGAGGAAGACGCGCAGCCAGGTCCCGTTGCTACCCAAGAATGAGCCCGAAGACCTCCCAAGCGGATACCGCAATTGCCCTGTGTGCGGGCGTGGAGGGCTTTGGCAGGATGCCTGCAAGACCGTGCAGTGCAGGAACGAAGCACACAAATTAGTGGGCAAGCCCCAGATTCTTCGCTTTTGCATCTTCTGCAAAAAGCAGTGCGAGCTGGGCAGTGACTACGTGATATGCGATTGCCCTCTGTGGAACTCCAGCGAGAACAGAGAAAGGGTGCACGCGCAACTGCAGCAGCCGGTCGATTTGTGTGACTCCGAGGACGAGGATGTGAAGGCCAAGGATGCGGATACGGAGCCCAGCGGTGAGCAGACGGAAAGCAAGAGGTTCTGCGACAATGGTTATTGGGGAACCTACGAAGGAGAGCTGAACAAGGGCGGACTCCGCCATGGGAAGGGGAAAATGAAATGGGACGTGGAGACTGGTACGAGGGCCAGTGGAGCAACGGCAAGCGAGAGGGGCATGGAACCTTCCGGTATGCCGGGGGCGATGTGTACGAGGGAGAGTGGAAGAGCGGCTTAAAGGAGGGGCGGGGAAAGCACAGATGGGTAAGCGGCAGTGAGTACGAGGGAGAATGGAAGAATGACAATCTGGATGGACACGGACTTTGCGGTGGGTGGATGGCGAAGTGTATGAGGGTCGGCGGAAAAATGGCAAACGTGAGGGCGAGGGCACCATCCGGTGGAAGGGTGGCGAGTGGGATGGTGACAAGTTTGTTGGAGCTTTCAAAGATGGCAAGAGGAACGGGCGCGCCACATAATATGTATGGAGACGTAGAGGTCGGAGTGTACAAAGATGGCAAACTTTCCGGAGAAAGGGTGCACTGGAGCAAGGACCGCAAGACTGCCTGGCTATTGAAGGAGGGATAAAAGACGCGCAAGATTACCACAAAAAAGGCAAAGGGGATGGCTACTCGAATGGGCTTCGTGGGAGTGCCACCAGTTCCTAGCGAGTGAGTTCAGAGTTGTGGCAGAAAATGAGTGGGTAGGCGATTGTACGGACTGTGGGAATGTAGTTAACAATGTCGTACCTAGCGTTCAAGCAATCGATTCATGGTGGTCTCAACAAGCCCACGAGGAACTCCTTTGGCACCTCGATCATCCTGGGGTAGCAATCATTCACGCCATACGATACGATCACCGTCTCTGGATCTCCCATCTTCTCGGCAACGCCCGTCACAAAGTGTATTCTTGGGCACTCGAATTCCTCGTCCCGTATCTTCAACTTGTACTCGTTCGCCGCTCCATTGACCTGCTCGTTGTCACTCTGCGACGCCTCCTCGCTCGCATCTCCGGCAAACCCCAGGCAGAAGAATCCACTCCGGGCCACAATGTCGAACGGTGGCGTGGGTTCAAAGGCATACACACGGCTGACGTAGTTGTATTTGTCCTTTGGTGTCCGCCGCGTCTTTCTATGCGAGAATCCCAACAGGAGGTTGCGTTCGGTGCCATCGTCATTTTTCCATTGTATGGGCACGCAGCACGCTGATCCGCTGTCTCGATCAATCAACGGGCTCTGTTTCCCCTCTTTTCCATCAATTGTTGCATACGACGCCTCGGGCTCGGGCTTTGTGGCTCTCATCATCTCCAACGCGTGGCTTCGATCGATCAATGGGTGCTGCGAGAAGTCCACGCGCGTGACCTCGTGCGGTCCGCCGGGCCACATTTCGAGGAACGTCGGTCCGTGCTCACCGTTGCTCCCGACGGCCGCAAAGTAGTGCATGTTTTTGCCACCGTACTGTATCATGATTGGTTTGTGGAGGGCCGTCAATTGCAGCCCCGATCCGTACGTGTTCTTGAAGTAGATTTGCTCCCCGCCCTCGGAGTTGGCAGCGGCATTATAATCAGCCCTTTTTCTCTCCAAACTGACGGGCATGGCGTATTCGTTGCATAGCAATACCAGCCCCGCCTTCTCGTGCATTTTGGACTCGACCGCGAACAATTGGCAGTCCTGCATGTACTGCTTTGGCTTTTTCGGGCGTCGCTTCCCCCCGGTCGGCGACCAGGCCACCTCCCACATGTGTTGATTGAGATCGATCACCACATCCAGATATTCCCCAGTTGTTGCATCTCTCGCAATGTTGAGGTCCCTGTCGAGCAACGCCAGGCCCAGGTAATTTTGGTAGGTCTCCGGCACCCCCCGTCCGGGCCCGTGACAGTTGGCAAAGTTGGACAGCCGGTACACTCCCACGTACGCGGCATCGACACCACCGAACGACAAATCCGATATGATTGTGCTTTCAATCACTCGTTCGTCCAGCGGCAACAGCATCGGATTGTATATAAACAACGGCCGATCCTCCTCGTCCGGCCTCGCCCTCGACTCCAAAAAGTATGTGAGATTGTGCACCGCGTCCGAGGGTACGAAGTATTTCGAGTCGTCAGTTGGAATCATGCGCCGTCGATTGGGTATGGATGGAAGCTGGTGCACCACCCCGTATCCCCGCGTTTCCTCGAGGATCTTCGGCACGACGTTGTATCTGATCACGTCGTCTTTCGACAGTGCCTCCCGGAGAGATTCCGAGGCTGCTCCGTTGGATGCACCGTCGACCGGACGGACGCGCCTTTTGCAGCAATTCCCATCTGCCCTCTTCGCATTTGCAGCGCCGCCCTTCTCAGTTGCGGCAACATCGGGAAAATACAGCGACGGCCCGAGGATGGCTACCCCTCCCCCGCCTCGGCTGCCGTCGTCGGGCAAAAATAGCCACACGTGCACCAGCAGGGCGACGAGGTTCGCGGCGAGCAGAACTGCAAATATTGAGACGGCCGCCGATTCGAGGCGGTTCAGGGCGACGCGGCCCCGCCCGCCGCCGCGGCGGGCGGCGGCCGCGGGCGATGGAGAGGTTGGCGCTGGCCGCATCGCCGAGAGTGAAGCGCCTGGATTTGTGGAGGAGCTGAGAGCGGAGGAGGTGAGCGGGCAGGCACTAGAAACATCCCACTTCTATACTAATTCCTACGTATTTTATAAGATTCAAGAAGTGTCTAAAAGAAGCTCCGACACCACCCCTGCATGCACCACCCCCCTGGCCCCGCCGCGCTCGTACAATACTTTAGTAGCACTCCTCCTCCCTGGCCGCCCGCTGCTCCAGCTGGCGCCGCCCTCTTCAGCAACCAGGCGGCCAGCGCGACGCTCGGCGCGTTACCAGCTGGCTTGCGTAGATAACACACATCACATCATCATGACGTCTCTCGCTCTCGGCGACCTCTCCGGCGCCGAACTCGTCCACTTCCTCAACGCCGTCCTCTCCTTTGCCTGCAGCTTCTGCATCTTCCTCGGTCTCTGGCCCTTTAAAGGTCTCTTCCACGCGTGGCTTTACAAGCACGTTCAGTATAACTGGGCGGCGGTGAGATGAATTGAGCATTCAGTTGAATACACGTGTGATGTGCACCAACATGCTTCTCTCCATTGCAGCACACGATGATGGCGTGGTTCGACGTGGGGTGCATCGGCCTGCTAACGGCGAACGTGCTGGCCCTTCGGACCTTTACAAATGAGACGTCGAAGGAGGCCCACGAGATGGTCTACAGCGTCAACTTGGTGATGCACTTTCTTTGGGGGTTGCACAACTTTCACCTCTTCGCCAAAGGATATTTCTACGACAAGGGCACGGAGAACGAGTTTCGCCGCTTGCAGGTCATAGGGCTCTATTCGCTGACCGGCGCGTGCGGGACAGGCGCGGTGCGAAATTTCTGCGCTTTGACGTACGGGCCGAGCGACGAGGCGACGACGGTCACCTGGATAATCGAGTGGGCATCGCTGGCGATGATCCTCCTCGATCTGTGCTATCACCTTGCGTTCGAACATTCGTGGGGGATGGCCATGCGGAGAGAACCCTGGAAAGCAGCGGGCAAAAAGGCCAAATAGTGGTTTTGATTACGACAGTACGCTGCCAAACGTATGGGGCGCTTTGCCTTTCGCGGATGATACGAACGGAGAGTTTGAATGTGATCCATGAGCGAAGAAAGTGACCGTCAACAGAAGGGGGATGTCTTGGTATGAGCCCGAAAACGACCCTGAGTTGAGCACAACGTAAATCGTGAGGTTGTTTACGGGAGCTGCGGTCGTGGTTGGCTAGGGACCGTTTGGTGGGCCTGCCTGATATGCTTCAGATGATATCCTCCCCGAAGCGCTACGAACGGGGGCGAGGGTTGGGCTGTATTTTGCGGGATGGATGGAGCCGGAGGGTGGTTGGAGGCAGGGTGCTGCGGTTGAGTTGCAATTTGCCAAGTACGTACCTATCTAAGTATGGCTGGGGTCTAACTTCAACCGCGCGTAGTTGCACGTACGTACATAGACTTGGTACAAAAACAAAAAGACACCCGAATCTTCGCGCGAATTTCGTCATTTCACCGCGGCGGCTCCCATACAAATCGGCCGCCCGTGGCGACGGCTCCTGGTCCTCGAGACCCCAATACCTCACGGAGATCCATACCTTCCCGGATAGCCCCTGTCATGACGCGTCTATCGATACCTGTATCTCCGTGAGTTATAAGGTTTTGGCCTTTATAATTAACATTTTGCAAAAATTAGGCAAACTGAACGTCCCGGAGGAGGTTCACCTCCGCCATGGCCATAATACGCTCCCCCACATGGCCCCGAGCCACCCTCACGTCGGGTATGGACCCCTCGGTGGTGGGCGACCACCAAAGTTCGATGTTGGGGGGTCGACATGTGAATTCCGGCCGTCATCCTCGGCACCCCCGACAGCGACGATTTTTACGGAAACGGCGATGATATGCTCCGAATATTGCGATCCAATGCCCCCAACGTCGTCCATAAAGGCGCCTGATGCGTCCTTTGCGAGGGCCTCCACCAGGAGGATCAAAGTCGTCACCTTCATCCCTCATCGGCCTCGGGCGGGTCACCGGCACCCCGGTGCACCATCTGAGCACCCGGCCCGGGCTACCGCCTCC
>JALLAP010000210.1:0-19159 GCA_036939355.1 Thalassiosira profunda | reverse complement strand
GACAGCGGGGTGGCTGCATGCAGGGAAGGCAGCCACTAGTGTCGAACGAACTCGAGACCAAGTGAAAACACCGCATTGTATCTTAGCAGTACCTTTTAAGCTAATTAACATAATGATCCAAAGCCGTTGCAAAAAGTTATTGCAACAAGTGCAGCCCCAAATCATGCGCTGCCAGAGAGATTATGCTCACTTCTCCTTTGCATCAAGTTTTTTCTTCAATTGCTCCAAATGACTTCTGGCAGACGAAATGTAACCACCCCCGAAAAGGTTGTAATGATTGAGCTGAGGTGATCGACCAGATTTGTGAGCGCCATGCACAAAAAATGCAGTCAAGAAGCCACGCCACAACTTACCTGGTGGTATGCATCGTACAGCGGCTTTCTGTCCAGGAACCCCTCATCCTGCGGGATGAGGGATCTGTAGCCTTCCCAAAACTGGGGCCCGAAGCCGGCGCACCACGACATCTGAATTCAGTGACGGAAGAATGCATGAGCTGCAAAAAGGCTGACAACTGATTGGTGGCTGTTTGCCCCAAAGCATTCCACACATCTGCACAGCATCTCCATGTTCGCACGGAGACAATCGAATCATCTGAAATCACTCCATACTGTCGAGTGCATGTTTGATATTGTTCAGATCGCTCTTCGCCGTGCTCAAGTACCCCCCGCCGAAGAGATTGTAATGATTCAGTTGATGGTACGCATCGTACAGCAATCCTCGCGTCTCGAATCCTTCGTCCTGCGGTATCAACAACGGTAGCCCTCCCAAAAGTCTCGCCCAAAGTGGGCGCACCATTGCATCTGATCAACAAACAAACGCATCAAACATTGTCCAGACATACCAAATAACCCATTCACATCACAACACAGAAACTATGCCAGCACTTACACCCCACTCTGCCTCGTGGTGCCCCCAATACACGGCCGGATCGAAGATGGACGGCTTGCCATCGGCGCTCCCAATGTTTCCCGACCACAGATCCCCGTGCAGCAAGCTGGGCTTGATTTCTTTCTCCCCCGTCAAATCCTCGAACAGCAAATGGAGCCGGGGCGCAATGTCGGTGTTCCACAAGTTCGAACAGTACGAATCCCCCGCGAGGTTGAGCTGGTGGCCGATGCGGTGGTCCCGAAAGAACTCAATCCACTCTGTCGTGCCGCTGTCGGGCTTCGTCCAGGGATTTGGCTGCGGCGTCCCACCGATGGTGTTGTCCACGGGAAAGCCGAACGCCTTGTCCCGATTCCCCGCCTCTGCGGTGGCCGGCGCGAGATGCATCCTCGCCATTGCCTTGCCGAGCGCCCGATCGTCGGATCGACCGGCCAAATTTAGGTATTCCATGATCAGGAAAGAGCCTTTGCTAGTGGCGTAGTCGCCGCTGTGATAGACCTTGGGGATGCGCAGCGCGTCCTCCCCGCCCTTCGAGCACTCGTACATGGCCTGGAGACCCAGTGCCTCGCCGTAGAACTGAAGGGGGTATGTGAGTTTGTGTGACACAAGGTGCATGCTAATTGCAAATTAGTGCACATCTTATGCACACACCATCTCCTCGTTCGACCGAGACGAGCTCTTGACGAAGAACGCCACGTCCTTCCCATCGTCGCTCTTCGGGGGATCCTTCACCGTCACCTTCCGAAACGACGCCCACCCTGAGCTGCCTGCTGGCACGGATTTTGCAACACCTCCGTAGGATTCGGCCCAGCTTTCGAGCTCTTGGTCGAGCGCGGCCAGCGCCGCCTTGGCAGTGGAAGATCGTCCCATCGTCGAAGCGAGACGGGGCGCGGTGAAGGCGAGGGCTGTGTGGAGGGTCAGGGCCGCCGCGGCGAGGCGGAGGGCCGTCATGGTGGAAAGTATCTTTGACCAATAGAAGTAGAAGTACGTACGTAGAATAGGTAACAGATTTGGCCGCAAACAGAATCCGCCAACCCAAATCAGCCACATTGTGGCGGATCTCTGACGGTGGCCTATCAGCCATGACGCCAGCGCCGCTCCTACCCCTGCTCCTCCCCGCGTTCTGCTGCATACATCAGTAAAGCTACATTTAGTCTCACAACAACATTCACACGCTGCTCCTCGCCCTATGAGGGGCGAATTGCATAAAGTACAGAGCTACACATCTTAGTCTGACACAACACCACATGCATATTCATTACTGCTCCTCCACAGCACGTCAGTCTTCGTACAGACTTTTCTTGGCTTTGAGCACGTCCAACTTCTCCAATTCCGGAGGCACGGCGACATCATACCTCGCCGCCAGGGACTTCAACGTAGTCGCCACATCCTCGTGAAGTATGATGCCCTTCTCCACCGCATCGCATTCGAACTCCTTCTCCGGGTCGCCAGCCACTTTAACATCTCCGGGCAATCCCCGCATTCGATCCAGATATGCCCCCAATCGCCCCTCGAACCCCGGGTTGAAGCGCTTCGGATCGATCACCACAAACGCATGCCCGTAGTTGAGCGCCCCGTCGCGGGCCACCGACCAGCTCTTCACGTCCGGGCCGACGTCGGCGCCGCTCAGGACAGCGCACATGATTTCGACGAACATTCCCAGGCCGTAGCCCTTGTATCCCGCCGTTTCCTCCGCGCCGCCGAGGGGGTAAAGTCCGCCGTATTTGCAAATCTCTCTGCCCGAGGTGCAGTCGGTGCCGTTGCGGTCGACGCCCCATCCCAGTGGCACGGCCTTTCCGATCCTATCGTGTGGTTTGCAGTCCGTGAGCAACCAGAAGAAACGCAGTCGTCATACCAGCTGCAGCACAGCAAGCTCACCTGTCCATCACCTCGATCTTGCCAATAGGAACGACTGTCGTGGCCATGTCGAGCTGGTAGCTGTCGTCCGCTGCAGGCGCGAAGAAACAAAACGGATTCGTGCCCACCGCTCGAGTGCTTCCCCCCGTCGGCACCGCAATGGGGGATGTGTTCGTGAAGCTCATACCGATATATCCCCTGTCGAGCGCCATCTTGGCCCAGAATCCCGCGGCCCCGTAGTGATTGCTCGATTTGCACACCACCACGGCCACTCCGTGCTCGTCGGCCAATTGCAGCGCCGTTTCCATGGCCAGCTTCGAGGTAACGGCGCCCAGTCCATTATTGCCATCGACGACGGCGCAGCCCCCGCTGCGCTCAACCACCACCGGTGCGGCTTTTACGTCGACCAACCCCGCGGCGATCTCGTTAATATAGGTGTCGGCCCGGTTGCACCCGTGCGAAGGGATGCCGCGGGCATCCGCAAACGTCAAAACATTGGCGACCAGCGCGGCGTTCTCGGCGGAACATCCCACGGCCACCAGCACGGTGGCCAGGAAGGCGTCCAGCGTGGATTGGGCGAGTCGGACGGACGTCGCCGCGGAGAGTCCACCGCGCACGGCGTGGGTGGTGTTCTCCCCCTTTGAGGCGGCGGCGCGGGCTTTCCGGAGGAGGGGCGGGAGGGCGACGCCGAGGGCGACGCCCGCGGCCACGAGGAGGCCGGCGCCCCGTCGCGAGGCGGATTCCATTGTTGTGTGCAGGGGGAGGCGATCGCTCCTTCACCGAGTTGGCGTTGATGGCCTTGAGTTTTGGTTCTGCGTTTGATTGCACTAAAGCTGCAAAAGTGATCTGTACTGAGTTCCTTCGTGGCCATCACCAAAATCTACAGGGAATTAACCGTGGCCACCCGTTCCGAGGGAATCGGAACTCGGAACCCAAAATCGACGACGCCTCGCTCTTTGCGAAGGTGATAAGGATTCCTACGTATAATGTACAGAGGATGCGAAGGTGTCAACCCCGAGCTCTCTCTCCGTCCAATTTTCAGGTGAAACGTGCACTTTCAACGCGTTGACGAGCAGCTCGCGAAGTCTCCGCGGTCCCACGCTTGCTCAGCCGCACAATCCCATCGCCTCTCCGCCTCACAATCTCCTCGGCACCAATCCCTCGGCCCAGCAGCGCTGCGCCCGGCATCCCAACAGCCCCCGCCACCATTATTTCAGTGCAGCACAGATAGCATGCTCGAAGTCCTCCCCCAGCCGCCCCCTCGCGCGGCGTTCTCGGCCGCCGTGGCCGCTGCCGTCCTGGCCATCGCCGTCGCCGCCGGACTCGAGAGGTGCGTCAGAGCGCACATCATGTGCACATCACTTGTGCACATCATATGATGAGCGAGCACATAATATGAGCTTGTGGTCATTGTTGCAGCATTGGTTTGCAACTCTATTGCAAATACTAACCCTTCTTCCGTTTGCCTCGTTACTCGACAGCAACGACGCTCCCGAGCCAGAGCCTCAGCAGGCGCCCTCCGGCCCGGCGCTGCCCCCCGCCCTCCTTCAGGCCCCGTCGCCCCCCGCCGTCCTCTTGCCCGGGCAGACGACCGTCGTCCCCCGCTGGTGGACGGGCACCCCCGCCCTCGATCCCAGCCTCTACACCGTCGACGTCGCCGCCACCTACGGGACCCTCGCCCCGTCCGACCTCCTCCCCACCTCTGCCCTCGCCGCGGAGATGCGGGCCAAGTACGCCTCCTCCGGGTTGGTCTACGTGACCAACACCGGATTGACCGATCTCAAGGACCAGCGGTCCCTCGCCCGCCTCATCATGGGGGACGAATCCGAGTACGAGGGCGGGGCGAACCCCCGCGGCCGGCAGGAGGGACTGGGGAGCGTGTACGACATTGGCGCCCCTCTTGAGGCTAGTTTGGCCTATCATCACGAAATGACGTACAAGTCTCACAGTGTCGAGACTCTCGGCTTTCTTTGCAAGCACGCCGTGGACCGCGGCGAGGTCGGGTGGTCGTTCGTGTCGGACTCGGTGCAGGCGCACGATTACGTCATGACCACGCCGCTGGGGAAGAAGATCCGGGAGAAGGGATTGTGCTTCGTAAGTTTGTTGCTCAAATCTGACCGTTTTATGTTATGGTGCATGTCTCTCACCACATTTCCTTGTGTTGCCATTCGTTGCTTCATTCTAGGTCCGTCGCATGACCGACGCCGCGGCCGAACTCCCCGCCGACGACACCGCCGCCAAGGGCCAGATCTACAACCACTGGCAGCAATCCTGGATGACCGACGATCCCATCGAGGCCCAGAAGGCTGCCGAGGCGCAGGGTCTGACGGTCGCGTGGGTCGACGACCCAATCCAGGGCCGCGTCATGACCACCCGCTACTACAAGAGCGCGTTCGAGTACGTCCCTTCTCTGGATCGCAACATCATGGTCACCTCCATCGCCGACGACGGGGAGTGGTTCGATTCCTGGCCCGGCATCAAGGATGTGCCCCAGGAAGAACGCCCGCTCGAAATGTTCTTCGGGGACGACGAGCCCTTCACCCTCGAGGAGAAGCAGTTGTGGACGGACGCGTACGACAAGTTCGGCGTTCCCCTGCCGTGGAAGAAGGGCGACGTGGCCGTCCTCGACAACATGCGTTTCGCGCACGGTCGGCCCGGGATGCACCTGCTTCCTGGAGAGCAGCGCGAGCTCGGTGTCATGCTGGGAAAGCATTACGAGTTGCAGGAGCATCGCGAGGACAAGTGGGCGACGTCGGTCGTTTGAGACTTTGCGTGTGAACGTTGGCCTGGGGTTCCACCGTCTAAGTGTAGTACTAAAGCAGACTAAAGTTCTTTTCTGATCAGTGCAACGACTGTATGGTTGTCAGCGTCTCTCCTTCGCGATTTGCAAATCCACTGTCTCACATCTCACACAACGTTGCTCAACTCTAATCATCCAATGGTACGTCCGTATACAGCAGCTCCGACTGCTGCCCCTGCCTCGAACTCGGCGACGCGAAGAACTTCTCCAGAAAGTACGTGAACCCCGCATAAGTCGCCCCTCCCTGAAGCATCGCCTGGGGTCCCCCGGCCCGGTTCAGAAACGCCCCAGTGAGTGCACTCCCGAACACTGCATTCCACCCGTCCTCCACTCCGCCCCGGCAGACGCGGACGAGGTTGTGGCACCCCGAGAAGGCCGCGCTGAGGGTCGCCCAGGATTTGCACGAGGCGAACGCCTTCGCGTGGAGGGCGGCGAATCTTTCCCCGAACCCGCCTACTCCTTTGCCGAGGAGGGTGGAGGGGACGCCCATCACCGAGCCGCCGAGGTAGCCGAGCGCGCCGCCGGAGATGTACGAGCCCAATGTGACGACGGCGAGCTCGATGGAGTTGGAGACCAGCAGGCCCAGCGGGCCGAGCTGCGCCCGCAGTTCGTCGAGCGAGGGCTCCCCGCTCTTTGATGGGCTGCGCTCATCGAGCTCCTGCAGGGATTGTGTTTGTTGCGTGGCGGTCTTTCTCCGCAGCCCGGCCGTTTGGATCGATGACGCCGACGAAGATATTGCCCGGGAACCCCTCCGTCTAGTGAGTAGTACCGGAGGAGAGGCCGCGGCGGGGGCGCAGGCGCCGATGTCGCCCACCCAGGGGTAGAAGAGGGTGCGCGATCGGCCGGCGCTGCAACGATGATGCGTGGGTGCCGAGGCGGATGCCGTTGTTGCGGCGAGGCAGAGGGCGGAGATCGCGAGAAGAATGCCCATCCATCCGGAGGACGATGATGAGCCCCACCGGCTGGTTAATATGCGCATCGTTGCAGCTCTGCGGGCGGCCACGTCGGATGGGGTGATGGTGATAGGCGCCCGGCGGATTTTGATGGCGGATCTCTGGATCCACAGGTTTAGATCCTCGTAAGTACATACCCTATGTACGCAATATAAGGCGTATGTAGGGCAGTTCCTAATCCTCCGCCAGCGGAGCTTCACATGCATGCACCGTCCTAGCTAGACCCTGCCCTCGATAGCATGGCCAGGACGATGATGTCGGGCCTCGCCAAGCCCCTCCATCAACGGGGGAGGCCCGCCGCATCCCGCACTGCGCGGGCCAGCGTCCCCGCGTTTGGAGTGTCGAGTTATGCGGAGGACAAGCGAAGGAAGCATCGACAGCAAACGACGGAGAGGATGACGAAGTGGCTCCTGCTGGGCGTGGTGGCGGTGGCGGCCGTCTTCCTGAAGGGCAAAAAGTCGAGGTCATCGGCGTCGAGTGGTGAGCCCCAGCTACGAATTAGCACCATGAGCAGCGGCCAGGAGAGTCTTGTGGGCCCGGAGGGTCAACATCTCATGCCGAACGCCAATCCTCCTCCCGGGAAGGCCAAACCCGACCTCCCGTTCGTCAAGCCCAATCCCTTCTGCGTGGCGGGCGCCGAACCCAAGGTGATCCTCTCCAAGGGCGCCGATGATTCGATATGCAGCCGTAAGATACCAATCAACCTCGCACAACCCGAGAAGTGGCCTACCCCCCACTACAAACGCGAGGACAACGTCCCGAAAGATTCGAAGGAGGTGGTTCTGCTCAAGAAGGAGGGCCCCTACGGATCGTGGGGAAACCAGATGAACGAATTCTTTCACGCCTTCGACGTGGCGTATGATACGAAACGGCCTCTTTACATGACGAAGGATTCCTGGGCGATGGATATGCTACTCAATGTCTTCTTCGGCACAGCCAATGGCGTGGTAAAGGACGACGCATTCTGGGGGCAGGTGCAGGACACGCTGGGGATGACGGTGATAGAGGATGAAAGTGCACTGAAGAAGATGGGGCTGTCCGCGCCAGAGCACAAGGGCCCGAATCCGCTGTTCTACTATGTCACCAACTCCTTCGACGCGGAAAAGATAAGGGATCACCGGAACACCATCCTGCGAAAGCTCTTTCAATACCCGGCAAAGCACGGAGGGAAGAATGCGTGCGCCTCTGTGGACTCGGTGCTGGGCAACAAGAAAGACAAGAAATACTCGGTCATCCACATGGCGCCTCCCGGACATCGGAAGTGGCTCGAACAGTTCGGCAAGAAGGCCGGGATCAAGGACCCGGCCGCCGCGAGCTACCTGCAGACGCAGTACGTGAAGGATATTTTACAGCGGCTGGACATGATGCAGCACGATATCTATCCCATTCACATTGATCCCACGGACCTTGACAAAGACATACACTCGTTCCTTGCCGAGGATAAGGAGCTCAAGGGTCGCCTAAAGGACGTGGACTACAAGCTCTCGGGCTGTTTGGGAGGCAACATTTATCTGGCAGTCCTAGCGGACGTGTACCTCGGCAATCCCGTCGATCAACTCAGCTTGTGGGTCGCCAGGATGAGATTTGCCCTGGGAATCGACAACACGTTCATTTTCACAAAGGACATAGCAACGGGGACGAGGGATTTTCACTGGATCTCGTATATGAGCATGAACAATTACACGGCCCTGTACGACAAAGAGAGGCTGGGCCCGCCATGGATGGGTTGAAAGAATGGAAAGGCTCTGCAAGCCACACACGTTAATTTACAATTGCAACTCGGATCTCCAATCCCGCCTAGAACCGCTTAGAGCAAGCAGTCCCCAGATTTTTGCGCAATCCTCCTTTTCCTGCCCGGCTGCTTCTCATTCCATAGCCCGGATACACCCAAGTTTCCTTTTGATCAGAATCAGAGTGCATCGCTCCCCAAGCAACTACTCTGGCACTTCCCTCCCTCCCTGAATCACACTCCCTCCCCCAACTCTCCTCCCACCATTTACATTCCGTAATTCTTCGTTTCGTCCGTAAACGTCGGATTGACCTGCCCCACGTCCCGCTTCAGCACCAGCCGCGCGTACCGTTCCACGGGCTCCTTGCAATTCTCGTAGTGGTTGACCCCCTCCTTCCGGTAGCACTCGATGACGTCCCGCCGGAGGAGCTTGACGGTCTCGTACGCCACCTGCCGCTCGCGGGCGCGCTGTTCGATGGATTGGAGGTATTTCACCGGATCTTTGGCGCGGCCGAGCCCTCCCTTTTTGGCGGTTTGTTGGTGATAGAGCGTGGTTATCAGAGAAAGGTGGCGATAAAGTAAAATATTATGTTTACATCATGTGAACACCTGAGCGCAGTGCAATTGCAAAGCGACCAAGCCACGAGAACGCCGCAGGTGGATAACAACAAAGAGGAAGCGGCAATGCCCAGCTGATGAATGTGCAGCTTCGCCCTCCGCGCCGGCCGCCAATCACCATCCAGCAACCCACAGTGCAACCAACCATCAACGCCAAAAAACAATTTCGTCTCACCTCGCCCCCGTGATCCTCGTGGGGGTACGGCGGCATAGAAAAGTCCGCCACCCGCTTCGGGTCGTACATGTCCGTCATGGTGGCTGATTACTCGGTGATCAGTGCAGGGGCGTGGCGGCGAGGGGGAAGGTGAAGAGTGAGAAGTGAGAGTGAAGGGTGAAGGGTGCGACGAGGAGCTTTTAACGGGGAGGGGTGTTGCGCTCTAAATTTATGCTAGATCACTTTAGTACTAATAGAGGGCAAGATGCTAAGCCCGTCAAATGTTAGGGGGCAATGCCCGCGGTTCTGCGTTTGCTTCAATTCCTTTCGCTTCCTCGTGGAGTTTGATGAGCAACCCACTCTTTGATTTGGCACGACACAGCCTAGCCGCGGACGTGGGAGAAGGAGGACCGCCCAGCAAGAGAAGGAGACGGGCCAATAGCGGCGGGGAAAGGGTGCCGTCGAATCTGGCTGAAGTGGGGCGGATACCTGAGCGGCTGGCCCAAAGTCTCCAGCACAACAGCAACCCAACGCACGCACAACTGCCGAATAAAGGGGTGGCTGCCATTCGAGCGGCCTCTCTGAGGGAGCATAACAACTACAACATACATCAACATGGCAGACTCAGATAAGGCCAAGGAGGAAATCCTCCTCGCCCGGCGGATGTTCCTCGCGGGATGCCTCGGCCTCCCCTGGCTGTGGATTTGCAACGCCCTCTATTTCCGGCTCAAGGTGTTTGGCCCCAAAGTTGTTTTAGATTATTGGCCGGGCCACGCCCCGCCACAAACAGAATCGGAGGAGGGCAACAGCGATAATTCCGGGGAGAGCGAGGAGGAGACGATGGAGCAGCAACTGGAACGGCAGGTGCAAAAGCAAGAGCTGGAGAAGTGGGTGAAGCGATCGACGCGAGGGGCGGTGATCGTGATGGGGATATTCGTGGCCTGGATTGTCACCTTTCAATGCTTGAAGGATTCCTTTCCGAGTGGGTGGTTCGTCATGGATGAATCGGATGCCGAGGTTACTGGTTGGTAATGGGTGGGAGAGTGACGTGAAAAGAAGCAGCAACACCTGAGGATGACACATCTTGTGCTTTTCACTCTTCAGGAATGATTCTATGCATGCCTGGGGTCGAGATACGGACGTGCCAAGGAAGAGACAGGAGAGCAGTATGACGATGGCTCATTAAACTCTGGAGCCTAATGTATAATACACATTATGCACAGCACTCTTGTGCCGGTACTTTAATGCCCGGCAGTGAGCACTTCTCTCCGACATGAAACATCGACACATAAAGATGCAACGTATCCCAGACAACCCACCACATTTCTCTCCCTCCAACAATCACAAGCCTCGAGATGCTTCATAGCGATGCCACACTCGGCCGGTGGCAACCAATCATCATTGCCGATCCATGAAATCGTGCGTCACTCGTCCCACCGCCTTCCACGGCGACACCAAGCTCGGCAATTCCCCGGTCAGCGCCCCCGCGTCCTCGCTGTAAAGTTCTCCGATCACGTTCGCGTCCCCTGCAATCATGTGGTACGCCAAGCGAGCGATGCATCCCCGCAGTCCGCTCACGACATAATCGCGATCCTTCGGCGTCGGGGCCTCGAAAACGTACACCGCACCGTTCGCGGCTGTGATCGAGAAGAATCCCGTGCTTTTGGCCGCAGTGGCACCATCGTCGACCTTGGACTCGGCTGCAGTCGTCGAGCCGTCGCCCTCATCGACGAGAATGGAGTGGACGTCAAGCAAGCCCAGGGTGGCCCACATTTTTCCGTCGGCCGAGTCGAAGCTCCTGATGCTGCCAATTCCCTTTGTGCGAGATACAACGGGCAGCACGGCCCATGCAAGTGTGGGCTGCTGGAGGGTGGTCCCGTGGCAGTTGCCCGGGCGCAAGAAGAGCTTGACCGTGGACTGGATCCAGTCGGAGCTCGGCGAGGCCCGGGAAGGCGACTCGTGGTAGATCAACTTGACCCCTGTCCGGATCATTTTCTGGACGAGATGAAGGAGGAGGGAGTGGTGAGTTGCAGTTCGCCAGTGAATTCACGAGACGTTTCCTCCTCCACAGACCACAGACTCACGCTCTGAAACTTCAGCACCCGCTTCTCCTCCTCTTCCACTGCCAAGTCTACAATGTCCTTCCCGGCCGTCTCCGTCCCGCACACCGGCTCGCACTGCAACACGCTCTTCACGACCCCGCCCAGCGTCGTGTCCTCGCCGCAGTTGAACGCCCCCAACAGCTTCTCGATGCCTCCCGCCTGCTGGGCCACCGATACCGCCGTGCTCGCCACCGTGGCCGTGAATCCCGTGGCTGTGCCCAAGTACGACGCGAGGTCCGTCTTCTCCTCCCCCTTTGCCTGGATGGCCTCCGCGAGCGGCGACGGGGCGGCGGCCTGCCCAAACGTAGGACTGCTCCGGGGGACGCTACCGCTCTCCTTCGACTCCAGCCCCGGAGTTTCCAACGGCGACGGCGTGCCGGTGCGCCCGCCCTTGCCATTCGCGGAGCGCAGCCTCCGCATCTCCGGCTCCGTGAGCATCGAGGGCATGGACCGGTCGTCGGACCCGCCGGCGATGAACTCCGGCACCTTCGCGGCCCCCTTGTTGCCTGGCGATCGGGGGAGCTTTCCGGAGGCAGAGACGGGCGTCGGGGCCCTTCCTTTTTCGGCCTTGTCCTTCTTCGACGGGCTCTTGCGCAGCCGCGAGAGGAACGTTTTGTCGTTCTTGCTGAGGTAGCCCAGGCCCAACTCGTTCTTTTTCGCACCAGTGTTGTTGCCCGCTGGCCCAGTGGCGGGGGCGTCGAAAATGCCACCGTCTCCGGCGGCGTCGTCGAACTGCGTCGACAGATTCTGCACGGCGTCCTCGTCGCCTTCGTCCACCGGCACGAGGTCCCGGCTGTCGTCGCGCTGAGGCACTCCCGTGCCGTCGACCGGATACCCCACCGCTCCGGCCACGCTCAACTCCATTTCGAACGCCTCCTCCTCTCCCTGCGGCCGCAATACCAGCACGTGGCTCTTCTCTTCCGCTTCCTCTTCTGCCGCGTCCTTCTTTGCAGCAGTATCGGCCCCTTTGTCCGGGGACACGATGTGGGCCGTGTCCTTCTTCGACGGCTTGAGAAACTTCAATATCCCCTTCTTCTTCTTTTTCTTCGGCTTGGGACTCTTCTCGACGGGCTCCAACAGTTCCAGTCGGGAGCCGGTATCCACAGAGTCCCCGTCGTCATTACCCAGCGCCTCTGTTTTGTTCGACTGCAAGGGGGTGTCCTCGAGGGTGTTGGGAACACTCGCCTGCTGGGCCGGACTGGGCGTGACGGCCGCCTCCATCAATTGACCCACCAGCGCCGCCTTGGGCGACGGCGTTTCGACCGCCGTGGCGGGCGTGATCTCGCTTTCTCCCCGGCCGACCACATCGTGCTTGCCGGCATCGGCCCGGGCGGGAGTCTCGGTCCGCACGCTGGGCGCGCTGAACTCCCCGCTGGTGGCCGTTTGTATGGGCGCGCCGTTGTTGTCGATCGGATCGGACCCGGCGGGCTGCAGCGCGGCGAGTTTGGCTATGGACGCGTCGCCCTCGTCGGACTTCATGCCGTGGTCGGGCCCGTCGTCGAGGAGGGGCACGGCCCGGTCCTTCTTGCGCCGGAGGAATTTGAGGCCCATGTTGATTGATCCGGCGGCCAAATATATTCTCGACGCAATGAGCCTCCGGCCCGAGCTATGCTGCACCCCGAGCTCGGTGCAGTGGGTCGCTAGAGGTGTTCCTCCGCGGCCCTTGGCAGCTGATTGCAATCAAAGGGATAGATGCGGCTACCAATCAGTGCAAACTGACAATCGACGCAGATGCACCTCTCAAACTCTCAACAATTGCGACAACTGTAATGCGATGTCGAACTTTTGCCGCCTCTTGCATGCACCATGCCATGCACCGAGGGAGCCAGGGGGGAGGAGGCCGGATTCGACAAAAATGATCCGCCCGCGTTTACCAGGCCAATTTGGTTTTCGCGAGGGCATAAATGTTTGGGTGGGTCATGATAGGGTGGAGGGGGTTGGGGCCAACCCATAAAGTACTTGGGAAAGCAAGGGAAAGGGATTTAGGGCGGAAAAGTGAGGCCAAACCGGCGTTCCCCCCCCAAAAATGTGCAACGACTTTTCCATTATTCGAGGAGCCACAACCCACACAACACCCCGACCCTCTTGCTCTTGGCCATGCCGAAGCGAATTGCAGTGCCAAAGAAGCGCGCCGCCACCCCGGCCTGCGCGTCCACAACGCCATCGTCCGCGCCTATCCCTGCGGCGGCGCTTATCGATTTGGGCAGTGGTGGTGCCAAATTACCTTCGTCGACGCGTGCACGTGCACCACCTGACAATGACGCGTCTGCAAATGATCATGGAAAGAATGCGCATCCTCAGCCTCCTCAGCCGCCTCCATACAATCTCTCCGGCGGCGGCACCCAACTCCCGCCGCCTCCCTGCCCATACCCACAGTCGTTCCCCGTCTGGGACGGGACCAAGTACGCCTACCCCGCCCACCAGCTCCGACCGCACCCCTACCACACCAATCGGGCTCATCTGAGCGACGAAAGGGCCGCGGCGGGGTATGTGTTGCCGGCCTGCCCCCAGCCGGCCCACGCCTACGCCCACCAGCACGCCCAGTTCTCGGGCTTCCAGCCGAACCGACCGGCGCCGAAGGCCTTGGGGACGGCCGCTCGGTGGGGGAAGGGCGCCCTCCTCCCCCCGGGCCTCACCTACCGCAAGGTCTGCTCCCACTGCGGGCGGCAGCGCGCCGAGCACCCCGAGTCCGGCTTCGGAAGCAAGTGCGTTTTTACGACGTGCGGGCGTTGCAGCGCCGACGGGGCCGCGCACGCATCGAAGGGCACCTCTATGGGCGTGGGGTGCACGTTGACGGAGGAGGAGGGGGCGACGCCCGGGGCGAGCACGCGGTTCGACGCGATGATCGGCGATTTGGCGGCCAAGGCGCTCGGCCATCTTCCGCCGCCCCGATCCCCGCCGCCTCGATACCCGCCGCCTCGATGCCATCACGCCCCGCCACCCCATCACGCCTACGCCCACTACCACGGAGGCCACGCCCAGCCGGCCTACGACGACGCCAACCACCAGCCCCAGCCGGCTCACGATCCGATCTGGTCGGTGTGCGAAATCTGTGACGAGGCAGCATTCAGCTCATATCTTGAGTGCGTCGCGCATGAAAAAGGATGCACTGGCCCTCGGGACCTGCTCGCGCTCGTGGACCGCCTCTTCCTCGCTGTCACCGACGAGGACACTGTGACCGTCTGCGACATCAACCGATCCGTCGCCGAGCATTACAGATTGACGGCCAACGAGTTCAAGAAGGAGAGCCGCAAGTTGATGAGGAAGGCGATCAAGGCGAGGCTGACGGCACTGATCACGAAGGAGGCCACGGCCGGGGAGGCCACGGCTGGTGGGGGGAAGCAGACGCACGGGCGGAAACACTCGGCGGCTGCCTCGGAGTCCACTCGTTTTCCATACAAAAAGCCTGCACCATCGGGGCACGAGGAGAGTTTGCCCGCAGCGGGGAGCGACGCTGCGACCGGCGTCTTCCCGAAAGAGGCGGATGTGCTGTTCGGTCGCGGAGGACGGATCAACCACCACCCGGGGAACCAGCGCCTGCGCAAGATTGTGAATCGGTACCGCGCGCTGTACCAACACGCCCGGAAGGTCGACAAGCCCAAAGTGTCGAGGCTGATTGTGTGGGCGTTGCGGAGCGCGAACCCGCCCAGCCGCTTCTTGCGAATGAACGACGACACCGCGCTGTGGGAGGACGTGGTGTGGGAGGACGTGGGCAACAAGCGGGCGGCCAAGAAGGTGTCGAGTATGCTGCGGGTGAAGAAGGGCGCGAAGAGCGAGGCGCCGGTAGAGGAGGAGGGTGCACCGATGGTGAAGAAGGCGCCGGGCGGGACGCTGGAGCCGCATGCATCGGCCATGGCTCGCGCTGTCGAGGCCTCGCTGAAGGGGCTGGGCCCGCAGGAGGCAACTGACAGTTGTGGTTCGATCCTCCTGCCGAATCGCGAGGCGTTTGAGAGTGCACTTTATTCCAAGCTCCAGAGGGATGAAGATAGCGTTGGAGTGGGTGGCACATTGGGCGGAATCCCTGGAGACGTCGTGATGGCCAAAATCGTCCCTCTCCTGGAAGCGCAGGACCTCATGAACCTCGCAACGACGTGCATGCATTTTGCGCCGTCCATCCCCACCCGCACCAGCAGGCGAGCTGCACTGGTGCCGGAAGTCGAACGGCGAGCTGCACTTGTGCCGGAAATCATTTTCGACCTGGCCACCATTTCTCGGAGAACGCGTTTTGGGTTGGCAATCACAGCCACTGATGCCGTTCATGCGACGCGTTTCTCGCTGAAGGATTTTGCACGTTTTGATCTCTCTTTTCTGATGGAGAGGAGCGCCATTTTCCGAGATTGGTACGCTGGCCTGTCGGAGGAGGAGCAGGATCGCCTTCAGGAGATTCACAACCTGGTTCACGAGCAAGGCCACATCTGCCTTATGCCGGAGTGGTTGGTGAAGGAACTCGGTTACGAGGTTGCGAGGAAAGAGCCGGAGACGGAGTGCTTCGTCAGTACGGACGCCAACAGCTGTCTGCGCAAACATCTCGCAAAACGCAGAGAGCAACGAGGCCGCGCAGCGTTTGCCGCAGCGCGGGATGCTCGGGCGGCGCGTGCAGCGGGGCGGGTTGACCTTGCCCTTCCCGACGAAGCTGCACGAACGGGGGCCGTCAATTTGCTGGTATTCGACAAAGCGCAGGTCAATGCGTCATTTGCGCAACAGGTTTCATTGGTCAAAACTGGACCAGGGGCGAAGGTGCAAGAGTGGTGTCGGCATTTCGGAGCCACCGCAATCCCGATCCCAGTGAAGGAAGCTTATCTGGTGCTCGGCGCCGACGGTCCTGCGCCGCAGTTCGTTTGCTACTTCAGAGATGGGAAGTTCCGGCCCCGCTAACGTAGTGGCTGGTAAACTCGTGATTGGCATCTTGGTAAAGGAGTCCTCCGTAAGATCAATCATTATGCCTACGGACATCTGAGGACATGCACCGACTACGTGGACAGGTTCAGGACACTTGCAACCCCCTCCAATCCAACTCCGACGAACGTCACCCGCAGAGGAGTGAAGGGGGGGGGGGAGGTGAGGTGCCGCCGCCAAAAACGGCCACGGGGCATCACAAAAGCAAACCAATGCACCCGTGGCACCGGACTTTGACGTGACGGCCGGAGTGCTCGAGGTTTGGTCGGTTCCGTCTCGCAAAATTCCTGCACCTATCGACGCGCACATTGCAAATCAGCCAGGTGGTGTCACCTCATCAATAAGAGCCCGATTGCAAATCGCCATGAGCGCCGGCAGCGCCGTCGTCGGGGGACCTCCGGCGGCCTCGGACGAGGCTTCGGCGCCGGCCGCTACTGGCGGGGAGGAAAGCAGCAACCGCCTGGCGCCCTACAACCCCACCCACGACACGGCCCAAACGGCCGCGCTCGACCTCCTCAAGCTGACGTCGCGCGACGTCTTCTTCGACCTGGGCTGCGGCGACGGGCGATTGATCGTCGCGGCGCTGGAGCGGTGCTACGACGACGAATACCTGATGCGGGTGCACCGCCGCCGCTTTGCAAAATTGCGCCTCCAGGAGGACGCCGAGGAGGAGCGGCCGGGGGGTCGACCGGAGGGGAAGCCGCGGGCGCACATTCGCAAGTCGAGCACCCCCTCGAGCGCGCATCGGAAGATCTCGCACAATCGGAGCATGTCCACGGATTACTCGGTGCCGCACTTGATGCGCACGAGCTCCGACGTGAGCGAGGACCCAAGCGCGGTGACCCCGCTGAAGACGAACAATGGAGGCAACAAAGGCAGCAATCATTTGGAGGGGAACACCGACGGGGACGACGAGTACGAATCCGCGGACGGACTGTCGGCATTGTCCCCGACGTCGTTCCACCCCCCGTCGACCGCGCCCACGTCGCCCGAGACGCCGGTGGCGTGCAACAAGCGCCTGGGAAAGTTGCACGTGAACATTCCCGAGCCCTTTCCCTCCGCTCTGCCCCCCATTCTACCAAATACTGCCGAAGATGAACCCACCAAGGAGTTCGAGCGGCTGGACTCGGAGAGGACGCCGGTGGAAGCGCCCACCGAGGAGGGGATACCGACGTGCATCGAAACGCCGTCGCCCGACGGGAAGAAGACGTTCCACGCGCCGCAAATTTCGGAGCTGCCCACGGATCCCACGGACTACGCGTCGCTGGCCGAGCAGTTATTGGCCACGGTGCCGTCGGGNTTCGGAGCTGCCCACGGATCCCACGGACTACGCGTCGCTGGCCGAGCAGTTATTGGCCACGGTGCCGTCGGGGGACGAGTTTGCGGAGGTGGACGCCGCGGCAGTGCTGAGCGAGCAAGAAGAGGAGGAGACATTGGGAGGGGGATTGCGGTGCGTGGGCATCGAGTACAATCAGGCCCTCGCGGACAGCGCCCAGGAGAATGTGAGAAAGTCCTACGTCTATACGCACGTGGAGGAGAAGGTGTGCGTGCGATGGGGCGATGTTCTGGACGAATGGACTCGAGGAAGGAATGAGAGTGCCGGAAGGGAGGCGGAAGATTTAGCACAATCAGGACAAAAGATGGCCAATGCGAGCGAATTGACGCTGCTGGACGATGCCACGGCCGTCTTCGTTTACCTTCTGCCGCAGGGGCTGAAGAAGGTCAAGCCGCTATTGCATGAGGCGGCAGTCAGGAGAAGGAGGCAGCAGGAACGGAGACGGTGGCAGATACAACAACAACAACAAGAGAGGAAGCAAATGGAGGAAGTCAAGGAATTGCAGGAGCAATTGCAGCAGCCGGCGCAGCTCGGGCACCCGCTGCACCCGTTGCATCAGCCCGCGCCGGAGGAGGCCGATGGTCTGTTCAGCCCGAACGTTCCCCGGCAGCTGGTGCATAAGAAAGGCGCATCCCACGTGAGCCACGTGAGCGACATCACGGACTGCGACTTCCTCCGCTCGCGGGAAAGCTTGGACATGCCCAAGACATTGGAGGAGGAGGACGGGGCTGGCGCGGTGGCCGAGGGAGTCCTTCCAGAAATACCGCCGTTTCGCGTGGCGAGTTACATGTTTTCGGTACCGGGATGGACACCGACGAAGGTCGATCGGAGCGGCAAGGGCCAGTGCCCCGTGTATTTGTATGAAAATATTCTCGAGCAATGCCGAGAGGACAAGAGATAGAGCAGTTAGGCTGATTAGGACGAAACACAACATTACTTTTACTTGGATTCTTCTGACACGGACAGCACCCGAACATAACATCGATTCTTCTTGAAACACCGAGCCACCTATTTCGCCAGGTAATTCTTCTGCTTCAAACCCCAGATGCCGAGCACCTTTGCCACCAAAACTGCGCCGCACAAATATAAGATGCAATACCAGATATGTTCAGGGAGCCACATGCCCCCAAATGAGACGTAAATCCAGTCCTCTGCCGTCCCGGTGTAGCATTCCACGTTGGTGCCGTCACAGCAGTCATCCTGGGCGCAGTTCTTCTCGAGCGTATAGTCGTAGAACGTGCTGCCCACCGAGGCCGTGATGGGCGTGGAGTCGTCGTCGAACTGGGAGGCGACGAGGCCCTCCATAACATAATGCAGGGGGAACGTCCAGTAGGCCCAAATCCAGCTGCGCGCAACATAGAATGGTAGTGAGAACGATATGGTATCATGCACGTAAGCGATACAGAAAATGACTCACAAGACGTTGATATCCTGCGGACGGATGAGGATGCCGCAGAAGATGGACGACATGCCGATGAGCAGGGATCCAAATCCCTGCGCCGTCTGCGAATCACGAAACAGCGCCATGAACGCCTGTCCAAAGAATGTGAACACGGCAAGGCCAAAGACCGTGAAGAGGTAGTACAAGAAGAACTTGGCTGCTTCGATCGCGAAGCCGGCCATAAAGTACCAAATGAGGATGAACACCAAGGCGGCAAGGAGGATGAAAGGAATCTCCGCAATGGTGAAGGCGAGGGAGATGGCCTTGTGATCGTACATGAGAGACGCCTTGTGCCTGTAGAACATGTTCCGCTCCATCTCGAAGACAGGCAGAACGGTGTTCATGGCGTTGACGCCCAGGAAAAGTGCGGAGATGTAGATGGAAGTGA
>JALLAP010000209.1:0-21198 GCA_036939355.1 Thalassiosira profunda | reverse complement strand
TCATCCGTTCGTACGACAACAGCAGCAGCGGTCGCTGTCCCGTTTCTCCACTGCCTTCATCGCACATTGCATATTCATTGTCCGCAAACCCCTCTGCGAACGACAGCAGGTGGTGCACCGGCGATCCGAACGGTATATCGCCCGCCATCCAATCGGTTGCAAACGCCGCAAAGCCCTTTGTGTACGTCCCCTCCTTCTGGTTGGAGAGGTGGTGATAGAACGACGCGCAGGAATCTTGTAGGTGACGGGTGACGTAGAGGAATTTGCCGCACGCCGGCCGCAGTCGCCTTCGTTCCTCCTTCTCGGATGACTCTTTCTCTGAATGATTGCCACTTCTTGCGCTGCCACCCGCCATCGGCTCCCCGCCCTCGCGTCGTCGCTTGGGCAGCATGTCCCACCGCAAATGGGTGTTAAACACCCTCCGCCCCAGCCGCTCGTGGTTTCCCCGGATATGCTTCGCTAATTCGCCACCCGTCGCCTCCCAGTGGGCGTCGATTTCGAAGAAGGGCGAAAAGTCTGATACATGCTCGTAGTCCAGATCCTCTTCTCGATCCTCTTCTCGCTGCTGTCCTCCCTCGCCAGCCACGCTGCCGTCGGCCCCATCAACCCCGCCATTCAACTTTGCCAAGCGGCCCCGCCGATCGGCCAAGAGCAACGACAGCATGATGTGCTGGGTCCACGTCGTGCCACTTTTGGGGTACGAGCAGATGAAGACATCTGATGGGCGCAAAGGGAGCGATGCGCACTTGTCCAATGTTTCTTCGGAGGTGATGGTCAGCCGCGGCATGGGCGGGTAGTCCTCCCGCGGGAGATGGGCGCGCGGGGCGGCCATGGTGGCCGCGGTGGTGGCCGCGGTGGCCGCGGCTCAGCGCTCGGCTGGCTGCAGCAGCAGGCGAGTGGCGAGCTGCGCTGACGTTTGCTTGCCCAACTCTTTGCCCGGCCACCGGCGAGCCCAAACTTTTGACTCTCTGACCACAAAATGACCAATGACAGTACATAGGTACGGTACAGGTCATTTGGGGCTGCTCAATTATTTTCTCGGCAAAGCACAGGCCACTGCGGGAAGGTCGTCAGGGATCCGGTAAAGGGCGCGGCCTCATTGGACAGCATCTCTGCTGACACGATTGCTTAAGCTCGGCCCCTCGATGAGAATCCAATCACGGGCATTCTCACAGGGCCGGCTTTGCAAAAGAGGAGCCCGGGGCATGCACAAGATGTGGACGGCTCCCTCCCCTATGCCCATAAGCCGCGGCGGGCTCACTCTTCCGACCCCATCATTTGCACGCATTCTAAAGCACAATGGGCCAGGAACCGCCGGGCGACGACCCCTCCGCGGCCGGGGACTCGTACGTCGGCTCCGTCGACCTCGATAATCTCTACGGCTCCAAGCCCTCGCTGGGGAGTTCCCTCGGCGGGACGCGGAGCACCTCGTCCCCCACCACCCGCAGCGGCGACACCCGATCGTCGGCCGCCCACGCCGCCTCGGAATCGAGCTCGATGCACCACCGCATCCTGGCGGAAGAGGTGATTGAGTGTGGATCCCTCGACGACGACTCGCTCCTGCCGTCGCCCGCGCGGGAGGGCGGCCAGGGCTCGCCGAGGATCCGGCTGTCCCGGGCCGACCACCCTCTGAGCGACGAGGAAATCGAAGTCGTCTCCGAAAGCCTGCCGTACGGCGCCGGCCGTTACTTCCGCCTCTCAAACACAAGCGCGCCAGCCGGTGATGCTGCACTGTTCAACGACTCGGCGTTTCGGTGCACCCTCAACGATAGGGCCGGATTTCGCGACGAGAGCTTCCTGGACCTCCACGCCAGCGCCATGAACGTGGACGCGGCGCCCATTGACATGCGCTTCGCGGGCCAGAGCGAGCCCGTCCTCACCGAGGTGTATTCCGGGGGGTATCCCGACGCCGACGAAGAGGAAGAAGTTACCGAAGCTCCGACCGATCCGACAACCGAAGTCTCCACCGCCTTCCGCCGCACCCTCACCACCCAGGCGGCGTTCCACGAGGAGAGTTTCGCGGACCCCGTCATGTCCGTCATGGGCCGGCGGGGGAGCTTCGACACCGAATTGCCGTCCGTGGCGGATCCAAACGAGTCTCGGATGGGCCGGCAGTTGCAATTGCTGCGGCTGAAGATGTCGGTGAACAGCGGTACCGAAGATTCGGGCCGCACGCGAGGCACGGAGGAGCTGACCGACGAGGATCGGGACATCGAGGAGGAGCACTACCGGGAATTGCCCCCGGTGGAAACTGGGCCGAAGGTGCGGCCAAGGGGGCTCGAGCCGGAGGAGTATACCGGAGAGGAGACGCGATTGGTCGTACCGGGCGCGGAAGACACAGAGGAGCGCCTGGAGGTGTGGCACAGCCCCGGCAGGCCCCGGAACCGCAGCTGGAACGGGCCCAAGAAGGCCAAAGATGAAGAGCGGATGGTCGTTCGCAAGAAGGTGTACCCCAAGGAACGGCTGGGCCCGCAGGAGAGGCAGCTGGCCTTTGCTCCGGAACCGCCCGCCAACCGCTCCGAGCCGTACGGGGGCGCCCGCCATTGCTTCGTCACCGTCGAGGAGGAGCATCGCTTCCTCATGCTGTACACCTTCCTCAAGCGCCATGCCAATTCCAAGATCGTCCTCTTCTTCGCCACCACCAAGAGCACCCAGTACTACGGCCGGCTGCTCCGGAGACTCAAGTTCGACGCGCGGGCGATCCACAACGGCATGGGCAAGGAGAAGTTCACGGAGGCGTTCCTCGCGTTTTCGGGAAGCGAGAAGGGCATCCTGTGCGTCCCCGACTTCCAGGGGAGCGACTTGGCCATCCCCCCCACGTGCGATTGGATCGTCCAGTACGAGCCTCCCGGGGATCCGTCCGAGTACCTGTTGCGCGTGGGACGGATCGGCTCCGCGAAGGTGCAGGGGAAGGGCGAGGAGACCGCGGGCGACGCCGCCTGCCGGGCGTTGCTGTTCCTCACGCCGCCGCAGTTTGGCTTTCTGAAGTATTACAAGGCGGCCCGGGTAAGGGTGTGCGAGTACGAGATACCGAAACTCAGCAACGTGCAGAAGGAATTGGAGCGGCTGCTGAAGGAGGACGAGAAGCTGGGAAGGATTGCGCTGGAGGCCTACCGCGCGTACCTCGCGACGTACGCGAGCCACGAGTACGGGGACATCTACAACGCGCAAGCACTGGACCAGCGGAAGGTGGCCAAGTGCTTCGGCTTCGACGAGCTGCCCTCGAAGGACGATGCCAAGAAGGAAGTCGCAGAAAAGAAGTTGGATTCTACTAGCGACAAGGAAAACGACAGGGAAGCGACAAAGGAGGACTCGCCCAAGAGGAAGAAGGGCAAAGCGAGGGATCCCGGCTCCCGATCCTTCACGGGATGGAAGCCCAAGCGATCGAAGGAGCAGACGTCGTGGATGAAGGGAGAAAAGACGTGGAAGGCCGCCAATAAGCACGCGGACAAGACGAAGGTCAAGGGCGGCGGGTGGGGCAAGGTGCCCCCGGAGGAGTGCAAGCCTCGTCGGGCGAGTTGCGTTAGTTGAGAGTTGCATTTAGTAAATGTTTGCATGATGTCTTGACAATTCTTTCCTGAGCTTACTCCAGCGTTCTAGAAGTAACTTGCAGCTAAACAGTCTACCCGGTCGGCGCCTGGCCCCAGAACTCGATCTTCTGGAGCTTCGTCCGTCCCTCGGTTCCCACCGGACTCAGGCCGTCCAACACTCCCTGTCCTAACCGCCCTGGATTCTTCCGATGCCGGAGCGTCACCGTCTGCTTTCCCGGTGGTATCGTCAACCTCCGCTTGTCGAACGAAACCATCTCCCCAAACACGGCCTCGGCCGGCCTCCCGTTGAGGTCCACGGCAAAGTCGTCGTGCGGACCGGTCGTCTCGCTCAGAATGTCGTACGACAATTCTCCCCCGTGGGAGGTGTACAGCACGAAGGAGATGTCCGCGCTCCCGGCATTGCCCGGTATGTCTGCGGTGCTCGCCACCGCCTTCGAATTGCCGTCGAGGGCCCATCCTTCGTTGGTCATCTCAACTTCCGACAGCTCGGTTGTAAACGGGGCATATCGAAGCTCGTCCATCCACAGTCCCCCCGCGCCATCGCGGGGGAGCGATTCGAGGCCAAAGGGGTTGTGGACGTGGACGAACGCCACACTGTGCACACCGCTGCCCACCGGAACGGAGTACTCCACCCACTCTCTTGATGGAGTCGACACCGTGGCCGATGGAGGCAGCGCCACCGTTCCATCGACCTCGACGTAAAACGCTTCGTTGGGCAGCCGCAAGGAGTCCGCCTTGAGCATGAACGTCAGCACCCCCCGGTGAAATCCCGACTCGGTGGTCAGCGTCCGCTTCGAGTACGTGGGAGCGCTCCCGAGGCTGGCGTCCGCAATCCCGCTCGCGGTCGTCTTGCTCCCTCGGTAGGAGTCGTTGCTCTCCTTCCACGTGCCCACGTCCCACTTGAGGCTGATGGAACCCTCAAAGTCTTCGACCAACGTCGACGCGTCTGCCAGCGAAGAGACAAAGTTGAATCCCAAAGGGCCGCCAAATTGCCACGTGGTCCCGGCGTCCGCGTCCATTTGCAGAGGGCCATCTTCCGACGAGGACTTGGGCTTCTTGCCGTTCCCACCGAGGCTGAACTTGCCGTCGGCTTCCTGTTTGGAGGGCTTCTTTTCGTCGTCGTTCTTGGAGCCCTGCTTTCCGGGCTTCTTGTCATTCCCGCCGCCGAAGCTGAGCTTGCCGTCGGTCTGGTTTTTTCCGGGCTTTTTCCCATCATCATTCTTGGAGCCCTGTTTTCCAGGCTTCTTTCCGTCGTCATTCTTGGAGCCCTGCTTCCCGGGCTTCTTCGTCGGCTTGGGCTCGTCTCTCCCTGGCTTTTTATTGGGCTGGTTTCCTCCTAGGTTCATATGTGGTCGATCCTTGCTCGAATCATCCTTGTCCTTCTTTCCCTTGTCGGGCCGTTCTTTGCTGGAATCTTCGTCCTTCTTTCCCCTGTCGGGCAGATCCCTGCCGGCGGAAGGCCGATCTTTGCTCGAACTGTTATCCTTCTTGCCCTTGTCTTTGTCGTTCTTCTTCGGGCGATCCTCGCTCGAATCTTTGTCCTTCTTCACTTTGTCCTTGTCCGATTTCTTGGGTTTGTTTTTGCCGCGCCCCGATTTCTGCTTGGACTTTCCCCGCCCCGATTTTTGCTTGGGCTTCCGGCCGGAATTCTGCTGCTTCTTCGACCGGTCCTTCCCCCGTCCGCCCTTCTTCGTCTTCTCGCGCATCTCCTTCATCTTCTCGTTGCGCTCGTGCCGCTTGGCATTCTCGGCCTTGATTTTATCCCGCTTGCCTCGGTCTTTGTCTTTGTCGCCGCCCCGGCCGGGCTTGCTTCTCTCCGGCTTGCGATCGGGCTTCGACCGCTTGTTGTTGTTGCCCCGGCCCGACTTTTTGTTGCCGCCCCTCCCGCGGGTCTTGGCGCCCCCTCGCTGTCGGTCGCCACCGCCGCGGCCGTCGCGGCCGTCGCGGCCCTTCTCCCGCCCGCCGAGGCCCCGCCCGTGCCCCGCCTTCTCCGTGCGATCAGCCTCTCCTATCAGCAGCCTCCGGCGCCCGTGCGAAATATCGGGCAGCATCGCCGACTGCCGCGGCCGGGGCATCTGATTGCCATGCTGGGGCGCCCGCCTCCCGCCGCGGCCCTTGAGCACCTGCGTTTGCAACCGTGGCTCGACCTCGAGTTGGTGTTGCGGGCCGCGGAGGCCCGCGGCGGCCGCGGCCAGCGATGAGGGGCCACATCCGGCGGCGAACACAACCGCGGTTAATGCGACCGCGAGGGGCCGCCGCCGCCTTCGCGGCCGCGCCGCCGCGGGTGGGGGGTCTATCGATGGGCCCATCGCTCTGTGAGTGAGTGCAGCTGGGCCTATGGGCGTGGCTGCTGCGGCGCATGGGCGCCTCTTGCGGGCGGCGCTGAGCGAGTTGCTTGGAGTGGAGTTATGTTGCAGGTTGCAGGTTGTTGGGCAAATTTGCAGTTCATCAGCCCCGCCCGCAGCCCCTCATTCACTTTGTGACACGAACGGCACTCGGTGGCGATTGAGACTCCGTATCATTGGGATTGTCGAGGGGTTCGCATTCAAGTGCCGCGTCTGTCGCAATGACAAACGCGCGGCTTTGTGAGTCCGACTCCCCAAGAATTTAGCCGAGAGAGACACCAGGTATCTCCGGGGGCTCCGGGAAATGGGTGACTACCTAAACTTTCTACTTCGAATTACCCATTTGGCTTTGAACGTCGCTTCGTCGTGTGACAAAAAACGACATATGAAACAGCGTCGAAAAACATCAGACGCAACACGACGTACAAAACAACATACAAATTACCCATTTGGCTGTTGGACAACACACGAAAAGTACCCAAATGGCTTTTGCCAAACTACGTGGTAGCTGGCTAGAGCTGCGCTGAGACAAATGGGTAATTTTCGTTTTGGCCGCAAAAGCCATTTGGGTTTTTTCATGCGTATGTCGTGTTGAAGTTGGTACGACACACGTAGTTGGTTTCGACGAAGACACGACGTTGGTGAAGCAACACGAACAATCTCAAAAGCCAAATGGGTAATTTCTCTTCGTAAGTTTAGGTAGTCACCCATTTCCCGGAGCCCCCCGAAGAAGCGACCACCAGCACTGAATTCATCCGAAATTCGTGTCGTTTGCGTTAACTAAATCCGGAAGCGGCACCCAGAATTATCCGCGTTGGCGCTCAGCAGGATCGCTTCAAAAAATGAAACGCCGAAATGAAGCTCTCGTCAGCGCCCGCCAAGAGGCAACACGGCCGAGCCCCTCCCTCATAAAACGTGTTGGAGATCCCGAAACGATGAACATCGAACCGCAGTCGAACGCCAACGCGCCCGCCCCGACGACGATGCTGAAAGCGATGAGCGCGCCGCAACCGCCGAAGCCAACGGCGAGGCGGCGAAGCAGCGTCGAGGACGCGAGCGATGCGATGTGAGTTCTCGTCCGGTGCGGAGGTTTGGTTTGGGCGAGAGTGGTGCTTCGCTCCTTGTACTACCGTCGTCGATTTGCAATTTGTACGAGCCGACATCTCACCGCACTTGCAATATCTTGTTCACATCATATGCACCACCGCGCAGCGAGGCGGCGCTCCGCGAGCTCGTCCCGTCCCTCGACAAACCCACGGCCCGGCGGCTCGCGCTCCAGCTCGCGCCGGTCCTCCTCGCGTCCCAATCCCACGACGCCGGCAACGACATCGCATCGATCAAGGTCCTGCTCAAGCGGCTGAGCCGGCGCCTCCTCGCCGCCGCCGCGCGGAGGCGGCGGCGCCGGCAGCAACAACGAACTGCCCAGCCGGCGCCCGAGGCCGCGCCGGTGCAAGACGATGCCACGAACGACGCCACCAAGCCCGCGCCCGCGCCCAAAGCCTGCGTCCTCCCGCACCCCGTCCGGACCGACCGGCCCCGCGTCCTAATAAACCTCGTGGGAGAATCAACATGCGACGAGATTGTCGCCGTCGCCGACGAGATCCGGCGCATCCGCCGCGAGTCCGCCGTGTGGACCAAGTTCGCCCGCCAATCTCCCGGGGAGGAGGTGCCGGCGTCGGAACTGCTCCCCCGCCCGATATCGGACCTGTACTTTCGCGAGCGATTGACGAGCGCCGTGCGCATCGTCGTTGCGCGGCCGTGCGTGTCTCCCACTGACGGCGCGCCGGACCCGTGCCGGGAAACTGCAAAGAAGGCCGAGTGGACGGCGCTATTGGCGGACGCCAAGGCCCAGCTCGCGGCGTACCGCGCGTTCGAGCGGGAGAACGTGAAGGAGGGCGAGGAATTGACGTTCCGATGCTCGGCGGGCAGGTGCTGCTTCCGCTCCTGAACATGTCTAGAATGCGAGGAGAGCGCCTCTCTTGCACAAATGAGCTCAGCTCCTATCGAAATTTAATGAACATAACAGCAGATAAAAGCGTGCTAGATCTCCCGCTTTGCAATGTCCCCGAAGCGCGGTTCTTCACTTCGACTCTTGGCAAAGCAAGTGGAGCACGCGGCCACATGCCAGAGGCACTAGCACTTACAATGCGACAGTTTTGAGTGTCAATGGTCAATGTTCTTCCTCCATGCGCTGTGCGATGCCCCGACGAAGCGCTCCTTCCGTCGCCTCTCGGCAAAGAGGTGGAGGATGCTTTGGCGGTGTTGCACCGGGCGGAAACAGGGGGGCAGAGGTCCGACATCCGGTATACGACTGTCATGACGCATCGGAGAATCCGGCCCTCTGATTTTTGCAAGATTTTTGCAACCTCTCCCCGCGCCCCCAGTACAATATTCCTCGGGCGGATCAACCGCCTCGGCAGTGCATGCCTTGGATGGCCAGGCAGAGCAGCCCGTGAGTGATACAAGGAGCCGCGGGCGCGCCGGGCGAACCGTAGGCGGAAGCATCGGCGGCGGCTGGTTAGTCGTCGGCGGGGTCATTGTGCAGTGCACATCCCCCGACCCTGGGCTGATCCGCAAGAAGGGGTTCGGCCCGCGCGTCCAAAGGCCAAAAGCCGCCTCTTTGACGCAGCTGCGCCCGACGCAGAGCCCGGGCGGCGGGCACCTCGCACGCACTGTCAGTCTCGGGCCGCCAGTAGGAGAGACTTCAGCGTCGTCCAGCGGAGTTGCAGCAACGGCGGAATATATTCATACTGGCAGGATACCGCGCGCGCTCGATTTTTTGGGGTGCACATCATCTACCATACGCTCGTCGTCCTCCCTCGCTGAGCGGAATAGGCGGACATTTCCACCGCGATGGGAGGTTCGCTGTCCACCGTCCGGTGGACTCCCGTGGGCCCCCTCCCGAACGCTCATCATCAGCGCCCTTTGCTCAAGTCGAAATCGTATCCTCCCACCAGCCCCTCCAGCTCCACCACCAATTTGACTTACGAGCATGACTCTGAAACGGAGGAGGAGTTTGCCGGAGAGCACGGGCACGGCCACGCGGGCACATCGGGGATATTGATGGGGGCCAACGCTCCCCCGCTGTACGACGCCTGCCTGGTGGGGCGGTGGGACGAGGCGCTGGCCATCTGCGGAGTCGAGGAGGCTTCACCGGAGGGGAGCGGCGATAGTCCTGCCACGGCCACTACAAAAGGCTCGACGAGCGTTGGCGGGAGCAATGCGAAGGATGGGCCGGCAGTTGGGGCTGAGGCCACGGATGCCGGAGGGAGCACGCTCGACGATACCACCAACGGCGAGGCGGCCGGCGTCGCGTCCGGCCACCCCCGCCTCCAAACCCGGTACGCCGACCGGCGGCGGAACACCCCCCTCCACCTCGCGTGCCGCCGCCAGCCGCCCCCGAGCGTCGTAAGGGCGATACTGAAGTGCTCCCCGACCGGGGCGGCGAGCCGTCGGACCGCCGATGGGTTGACCCCGCTGCACTTTGCCGCGTACTGCGGCGCCGGCGAGGAGGTGGTGGAAATGCTGGTCGAGCGGATGGCGGACGATGCGGCGGTGGGACGTGCGGCGAAATCGACGTCCGCAATGACCCTGGAGGAGACCGAAAACGAAACGGGCGGGGAGCATGCCGGCAAAAAGGACGGCGGGGAGCGCCCGCCCTCGCCGTCGGAAGGAGCCCCCGCCGATCCTCCCCCAACGCGCCTCCTGGACCGGCGACGCCGCACCCCCCTCCACTGCGCCCTCTCCGGATTCCGCACCTTCCTCCGCCCGGCGGTCGTCCGAACATTGCTCGCGGTGGATCCCGCCGCGGCCGCGCTGGGGGACGAGCGGGGCCGCACCCCCCTGAGCTTGCTGTTCGACGATTACGCCGAGGAGGTGGTGGAGGCGCTCGAGGGGGACGTCAGTCCGAGCATGGTGCGGGGAAGGATCAAAGAGGGAGGGGAATTAAATGAATGCTGGGCGCTGCTGGAATTGCTGCTCAGGGCGGCGTATCGGGGCGACGTGCCTGGAGAGGGGGAGGACAGGTCTGTCCCGGAGCAGGGGAGGCAGGGGAGCATTGGCGAGAGCAATGAGGAGAGGCAGGCGCCGCAAGCGAGGTTGGACGCGCGCGAGTCGGAGCATTTCTCGATCGTCCACGCGGCGGCGGGGGTGTGGGAGTGCCCTGCTCCATTGGCCCAGCTCGTGCTCAAGTGCACGCGCCCCGACGCTTCCGACGACTTCCGCCCGGCCATTGAAGAAGACGCGGTCAGCGGCATTGCCGACGAAGGGGAAGAAATCGACCCCCTCCGCCAACCGGACGAGACCGGCCGCCTCCCCCTCCACGTCGCCGTGTGCTCCCGCCCTGAGGAGGGAAAAGAAGGAGGAGCTCCAGCACGGTGAGTGGGATGACATATGCGAAGAGTTGGATGTGATGGGCGGCGAGGGTGTGATGGGCGGCGAGGGGGCGTTGTGCGTTGCGTTGTGTTTTCAAACGACCATTTGAAAAATCAAATGGTCGTTTGAAACTTTGACCATTTGGAAATTCGAATTGAATTTTCAAAATCCAATTTGGAAATTCAAGTTGAATTTTCAAAAGTCCATTTGAATTTTCAAGACAGTTTGAATTTTCAAACGATGAATGTCAAACTTTTCAAATTTCGAAGAATTGAATTTGCTCACTTGCCTTTTCAAATCCCAAAGAGATGGAGGCCGCGCGGCCCAACCTTCCGTCTGGTCTGCCGCCCATGACGCGCCCCGTCCAACGGGCAAGGCCGCCCGGCGGAGCTCCCTGGACAGCGTCCGGTCGGACGCGGGGTCGATTATTACTCATCCTGATCGCGGACGGAGCGTCGGGCGGCGCGGCAGCGCGGACGCCGGCAGGGTCTACAATCCCCGCTTCGGGAGGAGCCCCTCCCGCGACTCCGCGGCGTATTCGCATTCGGGCTGGGCCCACTCGAGCGTGACGGATCCGACAGGGAGGGAGCCAATTCAACATTCCATGGTCCGCGACGTCCTCGCCTTGTACCCCGCGGCCGCCGCCACAGTCGACCCCCACACGGGCCAACTGCCCGTCGTGCTGGCGGTCGAGCACGGCCACTCGTGGGACTCCGCCGCGGGCCCCCTCCTCAATGCATACCCCGCGCCGTTCGGCGGGAACGGCGACGGGGGCATGGCCTTGCCGGACGGCAGTGCGGCGGCGAAGGCGCACAGAGAGGCCCTGGAGGGGGCGCTGCTCCGCGCGACGGGCAGCTTGGAACCGCGCGTGCGAATCGAAGCGGCGCGGACGGCCGGACGGTTGGCCGGGTGGGGTGGAGCCTGGGGGGCGAACGGGAGTTTGGATGGCCTGGTGGAGGGGTGGCTGGGGCGCCTCCGCCTGGACGCGATGACAAGCAATGCTGACACTGGCAATAACGAGTCGCCGCGGGACATTTTGGTGGATCCCGGCACCAATCTCGAAGTCGAGTGGCGGCGGACCCAAGCCGCGCACCTGACGGCCGTGGCCGAGGTGGTGGCGCGTGCGCGGCCGGAGGCGGTTTCCGACCGAGTCGCCCGATCGTGCTTGGCCGTGGGCCGAGAATATTTATTCAGCAATGAAATTGGCGTAAGGGAGGCCGCCGCGCGGGTGCTGGGGAATACGTTGGATTCGATAGGCGACGCCGACGATGCGTGCAACGTCATGCGAGAGCTGGTGCTAAATATCGCCGACGAGGAGGGCAGCGCGTGCGGCTCGGTCAAGTCAACCAAGTCGGGCCGGGGCGAAAAGAGGAGGGAGGACCTCGCGTCCAGGCACGGCCGGCTGGCGGCGTGCCGCGCCATCCTCGCGACGCGGTGGGGGTCGCACCTCCTGGAGGCATCGGACATTGCCGACGCCACGCTGACTCTGATACATCGGCGCGTCAAGGACCGGAGCCCGGAGGTACGAGCGGCGGCGTACGCGGCCGTGGGCCCCCTGCTCGGCCGCGGCCCTCCGTCGACGTTGAAGGACCTGCGGGGCGACATCCTCAAGGGCACGCGGGCCTCGGAGCTGGCCGAGGTGCAGGTGTCCCTGGCCCAAGGCCTCACCTTTGCTGCCCGCTTGGCGCCGGAGCTGTTCTTGTGCCGCGCCGGCATGCCCATTTTGGACGGGGCATTGATGCTCGCCATGTCCAGGTCGACGGCCCGCCCGGACGTGCGGAGGGCCTTCCGGATCTTCTTGTGGGCGGCGCTGCAGATGGGACGGAGCGGCGATGGCGAGGAGGCGACGGACGACGAGGAATCGACGAGGGCGGACAGCCGAACGGACGAGGGAAGGCCCGGCGCGCTGTCGCCCGGGCTGGAGAAGTACATGGCGCTCGCGGAGGGGGAGAACGGGCAGATCATGCTCAAGTTCGTCGCGGGCGTGCGGGCCAAGATGGACGAACTGGCCGACGACAGCGGCAGCCTGTGTCGATAGCAGCAGTAGGAATGATGCATGAGGATGCAGCTGCGTACAGTTTCACAATGTCGGCGAGATCTAAGTAGCAAAACAAATACTGCACCGTCCGCCTCTTCCGGACAAGATGCAAGCTCAGTGGTCGACGGATATGTGCACATGATCGTAGTGCGCGCGAGTCACCCCGTGCTCCGGCCCATCGCAACCGGTCCGATCATCTTTGCCGCACTCAAGCCAACCCCACGTTGGGTGCCTCGTTAGATAGATTTTCCCGTACCAGATAACGTGTTTGATCTGGAGATTGTCCGCGTTCTCAACGAGCCAATCTGCAAGCTTGTCGCCACAAGTCTTTGTCCATCCCTCGGCTCTTGCCCCATAGCGGGCTCCGTAGACTCTGGCTATCACGTCGATGCCGTTTCCAGTGTAGTGGTCGCTGTTGGGAGAGTGAGGGCGGTACTCGCGGGTTGCACCAGAAAAGTCGAACTCGCAGGTGGAGTGGGATACAGTGAACCTGGATCGCGGCACTTCCCGCACTGTCTCCTTGAAGCACCTCTTAATGGCACGGATCACGAACAGCGAGCTTGGAGTCCAGCCTGTACGGCTCTCTGACTCATCTTTCATGTTGAGAATGTAATCGCAGCATCGTTCCTCGCGTGGCAATCCTGGACAGTTCTTCCTGGTGCAAATGCCATCGTAGCTCCCGTCGCAGTCTCGATCCGGGTAGTTCTTGTATCGTTGTGCGTGGCATTTCCAAACGCTGCTGGCGAGTAGAGTGCAACCGATTATTATGCCTAAAGCCTTCATACTAGTGTGTTGTTCTGTTCTGTGTCAGTCTCAATAATCTTCTTTATGAGCTTTGCAAGGCAATGCTCGAGGGCTTTGTCTTGGTCAGGTCTTGCTCGAGGGCTTTGTCTTGGTCAGGTCTTGCTACTCTTGCAGGAGACAATGATGAATGAGAACCCCAGCACTACTCAGTAAGGCATTTATGTTTCGTTCGAGTTACAAACAGGCACTATTCTCGCTCAATGGTCACCTCAATGGTCGACGGCTATGTGCACGTGATCGTAGTGACCTGAGCACCAAACCCGATCATCTTTGCCGCACTCAATCGAGAAAGCAAATGCCGTCGTAGCTTCCTTCACAGTCCGAAGATCCGTAGTACCCGTCTTGCGTGGCACTTTAACACGCTGCTTGCGAGCAGATTGCAGCCGATTATTATGCCTAAAGACTTCTTCATCACTGATTGTGTTATTCTGTTCTGCTGTTTGTCGTTTTTATGAGCTTTGCCATGCAATGCTCGAGAGCCTCGTCTTGGTCTTGCTCTTTGCGAGAGGCGAGTATGTAGATGAGAACAGTAGATAAATCGGCTTGCACTTTCTCAAAATCCACGTTACGAAGAGTGCACGCTGTTTGATGCATCAAAGCCTAGCGGCAAGCAATGTCGTACACGTTCACTGGCCCGAACTCGTTCTGTTCGGAGGCCACCGAGATGACCGTTGCGGGACGAGGGATTGGGGAACTAACATACACTGCCGCACTGTCGTGCTTCATCCCTCCGTTCCACACGCCGCCGTCGTAGGAGAACAAGTACGAGCTGTTGTCCACGGGATCGGACACCAGCACGTCCATGCGGTCCCCGTCGAGCCGATGACCGAACGCGCGGTTGCTTCCCGGCGTGGCATCGAAGGCGACGAGCTCGGACACCTTCTGATAGCGGCCCAGGGGCGTCTCCTGAAAGACGTGCACCACGTTGAGTCCGGGGGCGCCCACCAACACAAAGTCGTCCAAGAGAACGACCTGCGGCGAGTTGCTGGGAGTGAATTGTTCGCCTTCCGGAGTATAGAGCCCTCCTTCCGGAGCGGAGAGCCGGTCAACCTCTTCGTAGATTCCGTCGGCGCCTCTTTTGTACATGTAAACCACGCCTTTCTCTTCTTCGATGAAATCGGAAGGCGCCTTCACCGCGAGTAGATTGTCACTGATTGCGACGGTCTGCCCAAGACCACCGTTGCTAAACTGTGATTTCCACACATTGGGCGTTTCCTTTCCCCCAAGAACGGCATGCGTGAGAACAAGCATTCCGGCGAAGAGCATCCAATAACACCTAATGAGCATACCTTTTGCGTCTCGAAGAAAAAGTTGTCTCCACTTTGTCTGGTGAACACGAACACACTCCCCCGAGTACCCCTGCCATAGCAGAGAACAGAACAAGATGCATGTGAGAGGTATCCAAGCATTTGCGGCGTTCGAGAGGGCAGGATTTGCACTTACCCAACGGCAATGATGCACTCGCATTCGGCAATGTCCACCGACGTCCCAAACGCCGAATCCGGCTCGGCATTCTCTGGTTCCAGAATCTGTTGCAGGTACCACGCCCCGTCCTGATTCTTCCTAAACACGTGCGCCGCCCCCCGGCCTCCCCCGGCCCCAGGAGATCCCACCACAATCGTCTCTCCGCGAATGGCCACATCCCATCCAAACTCGTCTTCTCCGTCGCTCGGGAGTGGGGTCTGCGCCGTCCAAGTGTAGCCATTCTTGCTCAGGGCCCAGACTGCCCCCACTCCATTTTCGTCGTGCGCCGCGACCACGGCGTTGTCGCCGTCGGTGTCGGCCCTTCCTCCTGTCATGTTGCCGGCGGCGCTCAAGAACGCCGTATCTTTTAGCTCGAACTCGCACGATTCAGATCGATCGACCACCAACGGAATTTGATCAAGGGTATTGTCCGATGATGCGCCGTCATCTGCATTGCCACCGTCGCTGCTCCCCGAGAGTCCGACAGCCAGCCCGATGATACCGCCGATTGTCACTAGCAGGGACACAAGGATGGGGATGCGGTATTTCTTGTTTCGCCACCACGCCACCTTTGGCTCAGTGGTTGGTTCCTCTGCTCTCTTGTCTCCCCCGGTATCCTGCCAGAGAAGGATTGAATGTGAGCACATATGATGTGCGCGATGCAATTGCAAAACGTGAAATAGGAGGCCACCTACCCCATCCGACGCGTTCGCTTCCATTTTCCCCTCCTCGGCCTGTTCCAACTCCGCACTTGCTTGGGGGGCATCCACCGCAGGAGCAGACTCCCGTGCAGCGGCCACATCGGCATCGCCAGAAGATGCACCCGCCCCCTCTGCCGGCGTTTTCTCCGTCTGCTCTTCCGCGATCGCCGTCTCCCCTCCCTTCTCCTCCCGATCAAAATCATGCACGTCCAATTCTTCTCGCTGCGCCTCCTTCAATTGTTGCTGCTCCCCTGTGTCCGCTCCGGCCTCCTCCTCGGCCTCCTCCTTCGCATCCGCCTCCTCCTCCACAGCTCGCCGGGCCTCCCGCTCCCGCTGTTTCTCCGCGGCCGCCTTCGCCTCCCGCGCCTGGCGGTGCACCTCGCTCTCCCGTCGCGCCTCGGTCGTCGGAACGAACGATTGCTTCATCGGCGACGTGACGGTGGAGGCCCAGCCGGACCGGTAGAGGGTGGGGGCCGGGTTCGCATCGGTGGCAGCTGCCGCCTGAGCGCCCTCCCCGACGGAGGGCCGCGATTGCGACGCCGCCGCCGGCGCTTCGTCGTCAGGGGCGGGCATGTTGCGCGAGGTCCGTGGTCCCGGCTGGCGGAATTGCAATTCGCCGGCGCGTCGGTCGGCTAGGAGGGCTTGGGACCGGCTGGAGTAGTCGAGGTCTCGTGCGGGTCTGAGCAAGGACGAGGAGGGAGGTCAAAATCCGTCCCCAAAGTACTATTTCCTACGTACATTTCTACGTCTCTCCTGCCTGATGCCTCGCTCGCCTCCTACCTCGCTTGCTCACACTCTTTCCGGTCGGTGCATGCATGCACCTCGTAGATAGCCCCCTGCACTCTGCTGCCCGCGTCCGTCGATCAGCCGTGGACCTCGCGCCCGAGGTGCCGGAACGCTCGGGATCGGACTGCCATCGCCTCCGTCCTAATGTATTCTGCATTCCCAAGCAAACGATGACGCCCCTTCCGGTCATCATCGCCGGCGCGGGCCCCTGCGGCCTCCTCTGCGCCGCCGTGCTGCAACAGCACAATGTCCCATTCCACTTAGTCGAACGAACGGAGCGCGCGCGCCTCACCGGCGACGTCGGCAGCGGCTTCGACATGGCGCCCACCGCCGTGCGAATATTCGAGCGACTGCAGCTGCCGGGGTGGCGGGAGCGCATGTCCCGGTTCGCCGGCATTACCATGATGGACATGGGCGGCGCGCGCTTGCGCGTCATCAAGACCGAGGAACTGCCGGGACGGGAGGCCTACGCGGCCAAGCGGAGCGCGCTGCAGCAGTGTCTGGTGGAAAAGCTGGGCGACGGCCTGAGAAGCGGCGCCGACGGCAACGCGCACTTCGGAGTGTCCGTGGTCGGGTACGACGAACAGGAGGAACAGAACCAGGTGACGGTGCGCTTGTCCGACGGGACGGAGCTGGAAGGGCGGGCGCTGCTGGCGTGCGAGGGGTGGAGATCGGCCACGCGAGCGCAGATGTTGGGCGGTGCAACGGGCGGGGATCCCGTCCACTTTTGCCATGTGGCCATGTGGTGGGGCAAGTGCGAGGTGGGGCCGGAGCTTCGGCGCCTCCTGGCACCGACGCAGACGGCGGAGGACGGGGAGAGCTTCTGCTGGTTCGTGGGGGACGGCCGGCGGCCGGGAAACTTCGTCGGCGCCCTCACGGACAACAAGCGCACGTTTCTGTGGTCGGCGGCGCAGCAGTGCGATGTAGATCCTGCGCAGTCGGACGACCTGACCATCCGCGGCGGCGTGCGAGGACGGGCGGTCAAGGACGAGCTGGTGGGGCTGGTCGAGGGGCAGGGGCGGTGCGACCTCGTCCGCGGGATCGTGGCCGCGACCCCGCCCACGGAAGTGACGAAGGTGGGGCTGTACGATCGGTGGAATCTGGACCAGAACTTGGTCTCCCCCGGCGGTCTCGTCGCGCTGCTGGGAGACGCGGGACATCCCCAGACCCCCTTCCTGGGCCAGGGCTGCAACATGGCCTTGGCTGATGCCTTTGCCGTGTGCACGCGCATCGGGGCCGGCGGCGCGGCCCCGGTGCGCCACGCCCTGTCGTGCCTCGACGCTCCCGAGAGAAGAGCATTCGCCAAGGCCACCGTGACGGAGGCGCGGAAGATTGCCAAGCTCAGCACGAGCAAGTCTACCATCTCAAACTTCTTCGCACGAGTATTTATGCAGTGGGCACCGAGCAGGCTTATTTTTCCGAGGGTGGACGAAGGCAACCGGTCTTTCGTCAATCAGGCGCTGGAAGACTGCGGGCTGCCCCCGTTGCCTGAGTAAAGCTAGAGCTTCTTCGGCATCAATCAATCCATGCCATGGTTTCGAGGAAATGGACCCCAAATGAGTCAAGGCTGCGTTACTAGAGTCGAGGTAGCCCGCCAGCCAGTTGTACATAAATCGACTTGCATAAAATGGATCTTTTCCGCCTGAAGTAAACTTCGCATGAGAGTGAAATTCTGTCGCAGGAAAATACGGCTAGATCCTTTCTTCAACGACTTATCACAGAAAATGCGAAGTAATAATACGCACTCACATTTTCTGACTGTAGACAGGAAAGAAAGGCTTGGCTAGCGGTAGAAATTCGACGCTGAAATATACTAATTCCTCCGTAGATTCTTGAGCCAAAAATGCCAAAATTTCGATGACAAAGCCCGCGCGAAGAGCCAAGCCACAAACCCGTGAAAGAGAGCACGAAATTACCGCGGCCCATCATGTGCAAGAATTCGCCTGGTACGAACCCGGCCGAAAGGAAAGGCATCCACTCGCCGGCGAGACAGCAGACAGGTTGATGGCCGGCATTGGCGGCCGAAGGTTGACGAAGCGGTGCCTCCAAGCTGCCGGGTTCGGCGCCACTGCCGGCGCTGCGCGTTGAGGGGCGGCGGTGGTGGCGAGGCGGAGGCTGCCCCCAACAGCGCCGAGGAGGGTCGACCCAGGCCACGACCCACTGCCCCCCGGAGAGCGGAGCCGCAATGTCCTCGCCCTCGCCGCCCCCGCACGAGGGGGCGGGGGCCAAGCGCCCCCGCCCCGAGGTGAAGGTGTCCGTCATCGATCACACATATCGTGACTTCAGCCGGACCAGCATCGAGGACCTCCGCGTGCCCGAGAACCGGACCGTCCCGGGCGCCGGCGGCCCTAGGGTCAACGCGGAGCTGTTCCCCGCGAAGCTCCACCAGATCCTCTCCAACCCCGAGTATTACAAGATCGTCCGGTGGAAGCCGCACGGCCGGGCATGGTCCGTCGAGAACCGGCTGCTGTTGGAGCAGGTTGTGATTCCCAAGCACTTCAGCATGAGAGACGTGAAGAGCTTCTACCGGAGCGTCAACGGCTGGGGCTTCAAGGTGCGTGATATTCCTCGAGAGAGTTGCAATCGTTGTGCCGTTCCAGTTGCATGCAATTTTGCATCGTCGTGCTTTGCTCACATCTTGTGTGCGTTCGCCATCAGCGTCTCTACAGCGCGGGCCCGGACCAAAACGCCTACTACCACGAGCTGTTTCTCCGGGGCAAGATCGAACTGACCATGGCCATGTCTCGCCCGGTGAACCCGGGACGGAGGCTCCCAAAGTGAGTGCATGCGTTGCAAAGCTGTGCCATGTTCTCTGATCAAGTTGAACCTCGCCTTAACTCATCTCCTGCTGTTGCAATTGCAATTCGCCGCGCGCCCAATACAGCAAAGACGGCGAGCCCGATTTCTATGACATCTCGAGGCGATATCCGCTTCCAGGTCCGGAACCGGCCTACGCCGCAGCAATAGCGATGGAGGAAGGAAAAAAGGACAGAAAAAGGCAGCCTGAATTGGTGGAGGGCCCGTTTCCGGACCCAGAGCCGGCCAGCGCCGCTGCGTCAGCGACGGAGACATCAGAGAAGAAACAAAAATGGGGGCAGGATCTTCAACTGTTCACCCCGCCAGCGGCCTCCAGACCTCAACAGCCAGAAGAGCACCCTCCTCACCAGCCATTTCATCCTCCGGCACCTCCTCCGGCACATCATCACCTACCACCTCCGGGACACTACCACCATCTGGCTCCGCATTCTGCGCTGCCACTTCCTCCGCATTCTGCGCCACCACACAGGGGACAACCGCCTCCTCGCCACGAATGGCATCCTTTGCCGCCAAGTCAGCAGTATCGCACGCCTCCTGTGCACTATCAACCTCCGCCTCCGCAGACGGTTCCGCCGCATTGGGGACCCCAGCCGCCGTACGCTTGGCAAGGGTGGCATCCGCCCACTCACGGCCATCCTTGGCAGCATCCGCCACCATCGGAGGAGGAAGCGCGACGCACAACGTACGACGCTCGTCAGAGGAAGCACGACGCTCAACGTCGCAGTCGGGAGGCCGAGCGAAAGTTGCCCGTCATTCACACTCCGGTCACGAATATGGAGCGAAGTGCGAGCGTGCGAAAGGACGAGGACGACAAAATAGACGACCGAAAGCCTGCCGCGCGGGACAGCCCTGAGCCAAAACAGGCTCCGTCTTCGAACGATGACACCTACACAGATCTTGGGTCTCCGCTGCCCTACAAACCAACGTCGAAAGGACCGGAGGTTCAGTCTCCTGCATTGAGACTGCACGAAACAGACGTGCCGTACGACGTCGACACGCTGGAGGGCATCCCAACACCGGTGCGAGTGGACGCGGCCGATGCGTATCACGCTCCGGTGTTGCACAATCCGCTGGACGTCGACAACTTCTACGCCCCGCCGCCCGCCGCATCGCCGCGCGACACGAGAGGACGGGTGGTGTACGCTTCGGAACGGGCGTACGAAGAGGAGGCAGCGGACGACGACGAGGGGAAACCATCTCAGCCAGACCAACCGTGATCTGAACAGATACACACAACGCATACAACAACTTGTTGATAGAGACAGTACAAACGCATTCATGACGAAACAAAGGCCCACGGCTAGGGTCGGAGGAGAGGACACGCAGCCTACTCCTCCTTGCATACGATTCGTGTTGCATATCAAAAAGGTGTTGCATATCCAAACGACCAAACGAGTTCGCTCTGCGAGCTTAGAGTTCCAACGATTGCTTTACCAAAGGGTGCCTCGAGGTCCGGAATAATTCGGATTCGGCGTTACCCACTAGAGAATAACTCTAGGATAGAGAACTATCTCTGCAAACCACGTTGTCCCATTTTCGGGATGCTCTCTCCCAACGTGGTATCGCATCGCAATAAATTGGCATGAACGAGCTGCAAAATTGTTCTCCCTCCTTGTCGTATTGCATCTCCACCAATTGCTTATTTGCGTTTCTTCCTGCTGTGCTTTGTTGTGTCGAATAGTTGTGCGCATCCCCGCGAAAGCTTGAGTCTCCTGCAAAATCTCCTGTTTGCAGATGCGGCGTTTTGCAATTTGGCAGAGATTGGGACCGACCCATCACCGAGGCGACGCTTGTGAGTAATCGCCCAAACTTCACATCACATGCTACGCCAAGAAGAGCGTAGCACTCGCCAGCCATCAACCTCTGCAAGAGATTGCTTCAGCAATTCCTCAGATATAGCCGCACCGCGACATAGCGGACCATCAGTATTATCAGCAGCGGGATGATCGACAACGGGACGACGAGCAACAGCGAGCCCTCCTCGGCCGTCCAGATCCGCGCTGCGAGGAAGAAGAGGAGGGCCGATAGGAGAAGGAGCGCCGCCCCTACGACGGGTGACCGCTCTCCCGCGGCGGCTGGAGGGTGGACCGCCGCCATATCGCGACGTCTTGATGCGGTGCCGGGGCCGCTCGAGGGGCAACGCATCGAGGAGGGGGGCGGGGTTGCGGGCGGTGTTGGACAGACGAGGTGGTTTGGCTTCCGTGTTCCTACGTTCCTTTTCCTTTCCCCCCACCGTTCTGGAGAGGCAGGAGGAGGATGAAGCATGGCCGCTTTGATCAAGGTGGACGTCATCGTCCCCGTGCACAACGCGGAATCGA
>JALLAP010000208.1:0-16303 GCA_036939355.1 Thalassiosira profunda | reverse complement strand
CCACCGTCGCTGCGTTCCTATTCGGCGTGAAGTACGAACCAAAGTCCCACGGCGGCTGTGCTCCTGCATCCTCCTCTTCAGCATTGGCAGGCGGGGGCTGGTATGCTTCGTACTCCCAGCCACCGGTGGGACCATCCGCTGCATCGGCGTACGCCGCGGCATCTCCTCCTGCCGGATTTCGATCGTAGTTTCCGCCCAATGGATTCGGATCGTAGGCAGTGGGCGCGGTGGCGTTGGTAGCGTTCCCCTCCATAGACGACGCCTGGCCTTGCTGTGAATTGGCAGTGGCGATGGCAATGGCGTCTGCGATAGTTACCGGCTCTGATGACGAGGTATTTGATGCAGACGCTGCGACTGACGCAAACTGCGAGGCTCCACTCGTTGGACGAAGAGATTGCGTCGGCGATGCTGTTGGCTTTGTCGTGACCGGAGACGCTGTGGGCAGCGGGATCGGCGGCCGCGTTGGCCCTGACGTTGGCGCCGTCGTCCCTCTCATCAGCTGACCCTGAGAGGCGGTGGCCTCTCCGCACTGCACCCTCGCGTAAATGTCGTACGTGCCGCAATTGTTCAGCGCATCAGATGTGTCGCACTCGCCGTCCGCCTCGCACAGCTCGCCCACGCCAACGTCCAAGCAGCTGGGCAGGTTGAGGTCGGACGTTTCCTCGGGACACCACTCAGAGGGAAGGACGTCGACGCAGAGGGAGTTGCACTTGTCCTCTTCCGATAGTGGCTCCTCCGTACCTGTCGTCGCTGTCGTTGTTTGTCCGCAGCTGGTATTCAGAACGCACACCTCCATGCCGTCGCACTCGTCGTCCTTCCCCGAAGGACACGGCGTGGCATCGTCACAATTCGAGTTGACTTGGGCCACGCTGTAGCCGCAAAAAGCCGCTAACGCATCGAACTGCGGCGACGAGGCCGTAGGAGGCGGTGTCGGAGAGGGCGCCGCTGGCGTTGGCGCAGGCTTGGCAGCAGCATCGGCCGCGCCCGGTATCGGGCACGGTGGGAACAGGCAGTCGTTCTCGGGGTCCTGGTACACGAAGCTTCCGTCGCGGCACACCCTAACTTCGGCCGAGCAGCTCGCGGCCTGAGGGCTGGGCGTGGGCGGACCAACGATGGGCGCGTGGGGGTCGTGGCAGTAGTCCATTCCCGCCACGCCCAGCCCCGTGCAACCGGGGACAGGGTCGACGCCGCCGATGCCTCTCGAGTAGCACGCCAGGTTGTCGGCGCAGTGGGAATCGACGTCGCAGTCGCCCTGGCATGCTCCGCAAGGATTGTCGGAGGTGCACTCGCGGGTGTAGTCCAAGTCTGCCACCGAATCCGGATCCCAGTCGGCGACCACCGCTATTGGGGTTGTGGTCGTTGTGGTGGTTGTCGTCGTTGCAGGAGGGAACGGAGAGTAGCAGTAGTCCATGCCCGGCTTGTCGCCTTCTCCGCCGGACACGCAGCCGGGCACAGTCGTCGATTCGCCCTGCGCGCGGGAGAAGCACAGAAGGCCGGTCACGCAGTCGGAATCCTGGTTGCAATCGCCCTCGCAGAGGCCACAGTTTCCCGGCGTATCCGCGGTACAAATGTGGGCGAGGGGCGTCGATCCCCAGCCAGAAAGGTCGACGTCGCTCGTGGCGACGTTTCCGACGTTTCCGCCGCCTGCTGACGAAGACCCTCCTCCGCTGCCGCCAGGACTCCCGCCTCCGGCACTGCTTCCACCAGCTGCATCACCATTTCCTCCTCCGCTGTCGCCACCAGCATCTTCCCCTCCCGGACACGCGTGGAACTCGCAATTCAGCTGCGGCGCCCTCGCCACGTACTGCCCGTTCGGACACCGCTTCACCTCGGCGTTGCAGCTCGCCTGCGTTGGCTGCGTCTTCGGTTCCTGCATGCTGCTCGCGCCATCAACATTCGCGCTCGCGCACTCCACCCAGTAGCACCACTGGTTGCCGGGACAGTCCTCGTCCACCTCGCACCTCGCATGGCACGCGCGCGCGGTCCCCTCCCACGTCGTCCCGCAGAACATCCCGGACGACTGGCGCGCCAGGAGCTCGCTCTCGCAGACCACGTCCGAAAAGCACAATTGTCCGGCGCCGACGTCGCACTCGTCGTCCTTCTGGCACTCTTTTCCGCACTGCTTGCTGGCCTCCTCCCACGTCGCGCCGCACCGGTAGCCCTCCCTCACCACCGCCACGCCCTCGGTGGTGCACGAGCTTCCGGAAAAGCAGCTCATCCCGCTGGGACACTCGTCGTCCGACTCCCCCGGACACGCCCTGTGGCACCCCGTCATGGCATCGTCGTAGTCGCTCCCGCACCACAGCGTTTCCACCTGCGTCTTCTCTTTTACCGGCACCCCGATCCACTGGCACGTGTCCGGTGCCTCCCAGCACCGTCGCCCGTATCCGCAATCGTCATCGGAGGCGCACTTCTTGTCGCACGTTTCCAGCATGTCGTTCCACGTCGCTCCGCACCACCGCGCGTTGTCCGGCACGGGATCTTTTACGGGCACCCCCGGCGTCGAACAGTTGTCCGGCCCGCCCGTCGTCTTGAAGCACTGCCCGTCCGTCCACGCGTTGGGTTTGCAGTCAGCATCAGAAGTGCACCGTTTGCTGCACGTTTCGAGCATGTTGCTCCAGGAGGTGCCGCACCACCAGTTGTCTTTATTGCTCATGGCCTCCTCGTCGCGCTCGTTGGCAATCTCCTCGTCCAGCAGCTGCTTGATCTCCTCTTCGGTGTACGTCTTTTCGGCCAGGCCGACGTCTTCCGCCGTGAGCGGGGGCAGTTTGTCCCCGCACTCCGACACTCCCCCAAAGCACGATTCCCCGTCCGGACACGCGTCGTCGTCCCCCAGAAAACACCGGGTCGCACAAGTGGCCGCGGCGTGGGCCCAATTCTTTCCGCACACGTTGAACGTGGCCGGATCGATCGTGGCGGGGGTGCACGTCAGCCAGCTGTGGCACGTCTTGCCTCCGGGGCATTCCTTGCTTTCCCCCGACGGGCAGGCGTGGAAGCACTCGTCGTTCGCCGATTCCCAGCCGTAGCCGCAGAAGTTCTTGCTCGGGTTGGATTTTTGGTTGGGCGTCGGTTTCGGGAGGACGAACGGCGCCGGGGTGCGGTGGGGATCGGACGGACGCACGGGCAGCGAGGCGATGTAGGTGGGCATGTATTCCGACGGGGGCAGGATGGGAGCCCCGTGATCTTCGGAGGGGTAACCGCCCCAGGCGCCGTAATTGGGCGAGGGGGCGGGATTATTTTGGTTGGGGGCGGGATGAGGCACGTTGGCGCCGGCGGGCGGCTCTCCGAATTGCGGCGGCACCAATTCACCATCGCCGCCACTATTGGAGCCGGGCGGGGTGCAGTCGATGTAGGAAAAGCAGTACAGGCCGGGGCCGCACTCCTCGTCCTTGCCGGAGGTGCAGGGCCGATCGCAGGAGTCGTGGGCGTCCTGCCAGTTGCCGCCGCAGTACGCCGCCGAGAGAGCCCGCTCCCGTTGCTGCGGTTGGTGATTGTTGGCGTTCGTTCTTCGCAGCCGCGGCGGAGGCTCGTGCTGCGGGTGATGTTCGGCGGAGGAAGGCGCACAAGATGTGAATGCGACCGCCGCGAGCAACATAAGCGAGCCCCGCCGCCGCCGCCGCGCTGGTTGTGCCTCGACCGATGCCGACGCCATGCTGGGCTCGATTTGCAAGTATTGTGAGGCTGGGAGGCCGGCGTCGTTGCCATTTGGCCACGAGTGAGAGGAGAGGGGCTGGTCCGGAGGGGCGGGTCTGATACAATACCTAGGTCTAGGCAACCGAGCACACGCCCGCAGGCGGGAGACGAGGTGAAAATTTCGTTCCCTCCAAAATAAATACTAATTCCTGATGTATGTATGGAACCGACCTTTCCTGTTCTTCCCCCATCTCAAACCCGCGTGGAGGGTGCGGCGACGCAGTCAGGTCAGCAGGCCAGTCTACACAGGTTGCTGAAGTATGACGATGTAGCGGCGTTGTCGCGTGACGCCTAATCCTAAAGGCTATGGGCCAGGTCCGAATCGCAGTGTGCGTCTACACGACGAACGCCGCGGAGACGATACGGGCAGTAGAAATTGCAAAGGCCGTCGTTGACGTCCACGGCCGTCGAGGGGGGTGCGAGGAGCTCATACTTCGCTTCTTCACGTATCGGGGGAGCCTGCCGGGACACCCGCCGCGAGAAGTGGACTATGAGGATCTCGTCCACGACGCCGGCTTTGATGTGGAGTACTTCGGCTCGGACGACGATCAGCCCATCTTGGACGATGCAATGTGGCAAGTGTTCCTCCGGGCCGAGCGAGATCACGAAGGCCTGTTTCCACCGCCCTGCGAGGATCGTGCGGCTCCATTCATACGAGCGATCATGCAGACAGTGGGAGAATTTCGACCGGATCTCTTATTGCACGGCCTATTTCCGGAGGTGGCGGTGGCATCGACGATTCGGGGATGGACGAACGTTTCCTTTGCGACGGTTCCGATCAGCAGCCTCAGGGAGTGGGTGAAAAAGAGTGGCAGGAGCAACATTCAAGAACGGCTCGGAATGCAAGCGGCGGCAAACGAAGGACCAAAGAAGCAGCGCAGAGATCCGTGGAAGGTCATGCGAGAAGCTGCCGTGGAGTGCGGCCTGGAATTGCCTGCAGCATCTTCCGATGGAGCGGGGGCGATCAACGCTTTATTTTTGGAGGCGATACGCCCGAATCGTACGATAGTGTGCGATTTCCCATCATTCTACGAAGGAACAAAGCTGCCCTCCGATGTTTCCGTCGTCGGTCCGATAATCTCCTCTGATACCCACAAAACAAAAGAAGTCGAAGAGATTGAAGCTTTCCTGCAAAATGAGTATTATGGAGATGCACCGCCAATCAGAGTCCTGCTGACAATGGGCAGCACGGGCGAACCGCATGCATTCGCGGAAGGTCTCAAAGCGTTGTGCTCTGCTGAAATGGGAACCTTTCGTTCAGTAGCGATTGTTCCGAAGGCAATGCAACAATCCAGTGAAGTCAAATCCATCCTTGAATCAGCCAGGTCGATGCAACACATTTTCATCGCGGAGAAGTTCGTCCCCGTTCGACCGTTGACGCAGTTGGTGAATGTGCTGCTATCGCACGGTGGTCAGCTTACCATCCAATGCGCGCTTTCCGCAGGCGTGCCGATTGTGGGGCACCCTGTCGATGCAGAACAGCTGTACAATTTGGAGAACGTCGAGAGATCCGGTGGTTGTGGTGGTGGTGCAGGAGTGTGCCTCTCTGGCGTTGATTGGACTGCAGAGAACATTCGTGAGGCGCTGCTGCGGGTGGGTGGTCGAGCCTCACCGTGCAAAAATGGCGCAGCAAAAATTCAAGCCGAATTGTTAAATGGTGGCAGCGGATTAGATCGGGCAGGCACCATCATATGGGAGATGTACAATCGCCACTAGAAAGGTTCGCGCTATTCTGCTGCAATTGTTGCAGTAAGTTATTGAGAAGATGCGCCCGCGTCTAACCATCAATCTTCAAGCTATCTTTCAACTTCGAAGCTGCTAATAACAGAAGTGGATTGTTTCGTTTCGCCACTTCCCGCAAAGGAACCACCACTCCCTTCTTCAGAATAAAATCGCGGTATTCGGGGGAGTGCTCAGCGATGAGTTGCAACGATTGGATGGCCAACTCGCTAACGGAGTCATTGTTGGAATCCACGAGTACGGTCAAGACGGGGATACCGCACGCCGCAGCAATCTCTTTGGCATTTACCCCAGACACCAGCTTCAATGCCCTGAGCATACCAACCGCTGCACCGTCGTTGGGTTTGGGGCGTGAAAGGGAGGCAGCGATAGTTCGCGAAACCGGAATGGTGATCTCCTTTCTGCGAACAAATGCGCACAAACCACGGACCAATGCCTTGGCCAACCCAAGTTCGATCGCCTCTTCGACGTGCTCCTCTCCAGAACGAACAATGATCTCGGCTATCAGCGCCATCTCCAGCTGCACTTTGTCTCTGCCGCCCCATTGGTAATAGTCTACTGCAGCGGGAGACATGTAGCAATGCCGAAAGTAGAAGGGAATCTCTGGGTCGTTGCTCCACGTGCTCGGAGGGGCGTCTGTCTTCTTTGCCTCGGACTTCTGCTCAAATTCGTCATCTATCTCAACAAGGCAGCCAATGACACGAATCGCGTCTTGGACCAATTTGCTGCCCCCGGTGTCAAGTAGAGCTCGGAGAAGCAACGCAAGATCCTCGAGCATGCTGTAGAACCTATGAGCCCTCGCGGTAAATTGACGGCACCGAATGGCTCCCGCCGCAAGAGGGAAGTTGTCCACCATGCTATCGAGGTGTCCATAAAAGGCATCATACTCAAGAGGGAAACCCAGCTCATCTCTGAGGTGATGGAACGAAGTATGCGCGAGGTAGCACCATTTCTTCGGAGGGAGGGAGCTACTGTCGCATGCTGCAAACGATTGCATGATAGCATTGACCACAGCCTCGGGTTGGAAACGCTTCACTTCCAACTCTGCATACTGGATCACCCTTGCCATTTCCTTCAGCTCATCCTCAGAATATTTCAGCAGGTAGAACGATCTCCCTCGCCGAGCCTGCTGATTGGCAAAGATCTGATGCCGCGTCCCCTGCCCCAAAAGCCTCAGGATCCGCTCCTCTGAGCACAGGAACTCGTGACCCCCAGGACGAGCTTCTAGGATGCCCTCGATTTGGTCCCGTGTCAGGCAAACGTCGAGCTCGCACGGCCGTTCCCCCCTGATATCTTCTGACTTATCTGCAGAGGACACCCTGTGTTCAAAGAACGCCACCGACTCGATGGGAAAGCTTTTGCACGCCTCGATGCACACGTTGCAAGATGTGGCTCGATCCGGGCGATCGCGATGGGAGGAGGATTTTGGACAGCACAGGCCCAAGATTCGGACTTCCTTGCTCAGCATCCCATTGTTATACCATCTGGAATAGAATCGTATCATGTTTGTCAATCGTTCCTTCGCCTCCTCCTCGTAACTCCCAGAAGCTGGCGCAGCGTAGGTTTTGCCATGTATTTTTGCTCTTTCTCCCCCAAAGATGACCAGCTCCAATTTATCGAAGTGGACGATGAAATCTATTCCCTCCTCCGCAAAATAGGGATTCGCAGACACTGGATTGTACACCCCGCCCTCTTTGTCGACCGTTACGAGGAAAAGAGGGTCGATGCGGATTTGCCTCACGTTCTTCGCGATTCTAGCCAAAGACTGAACGTTCTGTGACAGCCACGTCTCGAAGTCGGAACGTTGGCACATGTTCAGCCTCTCAACGTGGGCCAACACTTCACGCACGAAATAGAAAGGCACATGTTCACATGCAGAGGAGACCGACCCGAAAGGCAGATAATCGAATGTCTTGGCCCACAGCTGAGGGGGCAACTGGGAAATATTCGAGCCGCCCTCGTTCCTGTCCATTTTGTGGGCAACGGGCGGCGACGGGATGCTTTGAATAGAGAGGAGTCGTTGGATACGTCGGGGTAGAGGAGGAACGTGAGAGGGCTTGGCGATCAATGATATGTTGAGGGGGAGTCCCAACAAAATGCACCCTGCCGCGTCGTGGACCACGCATATCTCGTGCATAAGTTGCCGCGCGCCTCCCGCCGTCTGACCCGGCATCGGGGCTCCTCCAAAACCACATCAGCAACTCACCTATGGGGCACAGCGATGCGTCGGCTCTTTGTTAGGGAGGCTGGGTGCCGGGAGGGGGATCTTTGCTTTACGATACGATAGCTTTTTGCAGTCCCTACCTCCAAGAAACTTACGTACGTGTAAGAACCTAGGAGTACGTACGCTTGCCGGCAACCTCACCTCCACACTCCACACTACGCACTCACACCTCAGTCCACCCATCATGGCCCCACCAACAGCGCCGCCCTCCCTCCGCGTCGACGTCGACGCCACCGTCACCCCCGGCGACCGCCTCGGCCCCGCGTCCCGCGGCAAAGTGGCGCTGCTGCCCGGTGGCGGGACATATATCCGCCATGGCACCGTCTTCGCGTCTCTCGTGGGGACGTTATGTGCCACGAGGCTCGACGACGCCGATGATGGCAGCGATGGAGCGGGGGAGAGGTGGACAATAAGTGTGGACTCGGAGGGGGTGTCTCCAGAGGGTGGCGCGGGGGAGGCGTGGCAGACGGCATTTGCAAAGCACCCGTCGGCCGTCTGCCTTGTGGGGAATATGGTTTTGGGGAGGGTGAACCGCGTCGCCCGCCCCACTCACGCCACGGTCGACATCGTGGCGATCGTCCCCGAAAATACCGACGCGTTGAAGGGACCGTCCATCGTTCCCTTTCCCGAGCCATTCACGGGCACCCTCCGGCAGAACGAACTCCGTCCCAACTCCTCCCTCGAAATCAAAATCGAGGAATGCGTCAGACCAGGTGACGTGATCCTGGCGCGTATCCATGCGAATGGGGAGAGGGACTTTATCTTGACAACGGCCGAGGCGGAGCTGGGCGTGGTCCAGGCGATATGCGAGAGTAGTGGGTGCGAGATGCAGCCGGTGTCGTGGAAGGAGATGCGGTGTCGCTCGACCGGGGTGAAGGAGGCGCGGAAAGTCGCCAAGCCGCGGAGGGCGGGGTAATAGTGGTTCGAACTGACAGGTAGACGAGGGGCTAAATGAAGAGAGCAACGAGAAGCGACCGGAAAGACAAAGCAGATTTGCTGGACTGTTATCAGCTATAGCAAAACTGGGGACGCCTCGTGCAACTGCAAGAAGGCGCATCTGTACAATACACATTTACAACCTGTCGTCGGAGATCTCGGGTGAGCGTTCCTTTTGGTCGGCAGAGGGTTCACCAACACGAGCTCCCGTCTTTGCGCGGAGCTTCGATTCAACCACGTTCGCGTCATCGCCAGACAGATTCGTGCCGCCATCCTCGGCGTCATCCGGCATTTCCTCTTTCGGGGACCGCTCCACTTCATCTCCTCCCTCGCCCGATTTCGACGGCTCTCCTCCCGGTGACTGGCTTTCCTTTCCTCGCGGCACCTCTGCATCGCTCTCATTAGTGTTGTCCTCAGACCCCCGGCTAAGCTTCTTCTCATCTGTTTCCGCCACCGGTCCATTCTCTTCTTCCTTCTCCTCTCCCTCCTTCTCCTCCTCAACATCGTCGTCGTCGTCATCATAGCTAGCATCGTCGTCCTCCGAACCCAATCCGACCTTGTGCCAGACCGTATCATACATCTCATAATCCGTTAAAAGCTCTTCTCCCTTGTGGATGTCTCTCAACGCATACATCAAAGACGACGTGCTCGACTTTGGATTCACATTCCACTGCGAGCTCTCTGCGCCGTTCAAGAGGATGGAAATGTTCATAGCCGTAAATATTTTCCACTTGCCCTTCTCTTCCGTCTTCGCCGTCCACGTCCAGTCAATCACATCACAGGCCTTGTTGCGGGGCAGGGAGAAGACGAACCGCCGCCACGCCTCGCCGCTGGGGACGAGGAGGTCGCTCTGCTCTCCGTTGTGTACCAGCTCTCCCTTCTTGATATCTCTCGACGCAAAGAGACCGCGGCCTCGACCGTCCTTCGAATGCGCCGCGTAGTACGGCGGAGGCCCTCCCTCGCCAAACGTGTAGCCATCGGTTGGGGGTACCGGGTCGTCAAACGTTGCAGAGCTGTCGACCACTGCTTTGTACCGCTCCCGCAGGAACTGCCAATCCTTCACGCTCGGCAGTTTCTTCGACTGGTTGTGGGCGTACTTGCTGCAATCGAAATGGAGGCGTGTGTCGTAGAAACCCATCGTCTCCCAACCCTCCGGTTTGGGCCACACCACGTTCCCGCTCAGTCTCTTTTTCTCTTTCCCCAACGAATCCTCCTCCAGTTCTGCTGGACTCTCCGTTTCTGCCTCCTGTTCTGCCGCACTCCCATCCCGCGATCCATTTTTGCTGCTGTCTCCCTTTGGAGGCTGCTGCCGCTCCGTTTTTGCCTCCTTTTCTGCATGCATATCGCGTGCACCATCTTTGTTGCCGTCTCCTCTAGGAGGCTCCTGCTGCTCCTCGTGATCGATGATGGGCTCCTCAGCACCGCCACTTTCCTCCAGCGACTCCTCCCCGTCCCGCGAGATGTCTTCTTCCTCTGCAGGCTTGCCATCGTCGTCGTTCACTGCAAGTTCCACACCTGCACCGACTGTCGATTTTATGCGCCGTCGCAAATATGAATTGCCCCCGGCGTCGTCGTCGGCCTTGTTTGCACCCCGGCGACGCCGCCGACCACTCCGCCCGCGACCAGCAACATCGCCCGCTCGGGGCGTCCAAAACGGCTCGTTCGCCCTTTGCAAATCCCTTTCGCGGGTCCGCTGAGATGGACCCGCGATCCAGGAGGCGTCGCGCCCGGTTGTCTGGTGGAACAAGAAGATGAGATAGGCGTTGGTGGACAGCGAGAAGAGGAGGATGCCCCCGATCCCGAAGCGGCAGCCGCCGCCGCCGCCGCCGCGGGATGGATGCGCCATGGCTTGGAAAATGAAGCGGGCGGGAGCGGGGAGAGGGCCCGGGGCGGAGCGGGCAGTTCTAAGTGTACGTACGAGAGTAGGTACTTAGGGTGATATCTTTTGGACACAAAGCGACACAAAGAACCAGCTGGCAGCTGGAGCCTGCGCGGCTCGCGAATCGGAACCCGAGCTCCAATCCACACAGCTCTCCCGCCACACCCTGCCCCTGCCGGCAGCAAAGTGAACGAGCCGTGTAGCGTGGAGCAGGCGGTCAGTCAGCAAGCTGAATCAAGCGAGCGCGAGAAGTAGAGCGCCAAGCGCCCAACCGAGCGAAGAGCCGTATATCTCAGCCAGACAGCCGGAGCGCGGGGAAGTCTGTTGAGGGGATTTCGTAAACTACAGCGGACACCGTTGAGGCAAAATGGCACGAACGAAGATGTCAAAGACTGGGCAGATCGTCAAGCCGCCCCCGCGACCGAGGTACGAGGCCGGAACTGCCACGGTGATCAGCGTCTACCCTCCTCCATAGACCTGTTTGTCTACAGCAATGTTCGTGACGGAGACGGCGGCACTACCAGAACGAAGGAGGGAGGGGGGCGTCGCTCTATGTTTGAGGTCGTTGAGGGCACCAACGCCATCCCGCTGTGGTCGTACGAAAAGAAGGAGGATGTCGTTTCATGGAGCCTCGTGATGTATGTTACATACGGCGTGTTCTGGCGGAACGATGGCGAGGACAGCAACTATCCTCGCAGGCACGAGACTGATTATGGTGGGATGTGGGAGATGAAAGTTCAACCAGCCCACACGTATCATCTGGACAGCGATCCCCGGAATCCACTGCTGACCAACGCTCAGTTTGCAACGATGCATGAGATAATTATGCGCCAGATGCAGAAGGCCTCTCCTGACGTGGAGCTGTGGAGCCTCGTGGAGGAGGAGCTGAGGAAACCGGAGCATCGGTTCGGCCCTATTCCGGAGGACTTGGGGAGTGCGTTTCCAGCGGCCTATCCTCGGCGAAGCATGGAGATGCCACGTTGGCTCGACGATTATCCAAAGTTCGCACTGAAAGCGGACAGCAGCGAACAATGGGCGCAGAAAGATTTGGACCGGGGTCTCGCCCCTGGGGGGCGGGCTCGGGTTGATGTGTACTGGAGAGCCTTGGACCGCCAGCCTGGAGCGAATACCGATGTTCACGTCGTGTGCTACACCTTTGATTGCGAAACACTGACGGTGTCTATGCGAACGTTTGAGAACACAGATGATGGAGGACATGGAGGTGGCTGCGCGCGTCGGCGGGAGTACGAGCCGGATCGCCTTTCGGAGAAAATCCAGTCAAAGGATGTCGCGTTCGTCGATTTCTTAACTGCATTGAGACAGCTGGGCACGGGCGACTCGGAATGTACTATTCTTGACGATACCTCTCCCGATTGGACTGCATATGATTCGACCTGGACGAGCCATGAGATTGTGGCATTCCATCCCCGGCCGTGGAGTCCATCTGTCAATACTCAATTTCCAGCCGAGCACATACGTCGTGTCGTTCAATTCTTACTGGTCAACAAGGTGCGAATGCAGCTTCCGTTTGATGTTGTTCAAAAGATTTTGGAGTTCGCGGCCCCATCTGTCTATGTGCCAGTGACACGGTTGCATCAGAGGTGCGTGTACGGGAACCAGTGGAGAGGGTACGACAATCTAGATGAGAAATACAAGACAGAGATCCCGGCCACCAGTTCCCAGCGGGAGGTCCTGGCCGCGGCCCGAGATCTGGTTGGGATGGGCAGGGTCAACACGTGGGCGAAACTGGGCTCTGATGAGCCATCCTGCGAGGCTCGGACGGACGAACCGCGTGACAATGTCGTCATGGAAGATCAGAACCCCGACGAGAAGGGCTCCATGTTCTGCACTCTGTTTCCATATTATTTCGATTTTCCTGCCCGCAATGTGTCAAATGGAGAAAGGGGTACCAGTGCCGATTGGGTGGAGAAGAAAAAGCAAGAGAAAGCTGAAAGAGACGAAGCAGAGAGCTGAGATCTGAGCGAGGCGAAGTGGGTGTCGTGACATCATCCTATCTAATAACAGTGAGAGAGGCTGCAAAGGAGGAGGTTGCTTGCGACGTATCTCTATGTACGCTTCTCACCTTCGTCTTGATTGCCAGGGCACACAACTCTATCTCTTTCCATCTCCTTCCTCTCGTGCCTTCCAAAGGCACATACTCGCCCGTTTCCCCAGTATGGTCAACGAAAACGCCTCGTCGGCGGCCCTCCCGGCAGCACCGTAGCAAACGTGGAGCGGCAGGAGGTGCTCCTCGCGGGGGTGACAGAATCGAGCGCGCGGCGCCCGCTCCCACTCCAGCAGTGCCTTTTCGCGATCCTCCTCCGACACATCGCCGGATGATATTGTCGCTTGCAACCAATCATCAAATTCTACGTTCTTCCGCAGCGTGCTGCTGTCCGACGTGTCGAAGAACGCCTTCATATTGTGGAAGCTAAACCCCGACCCGACGATCAGCAGATGGTCGCCCTCGTACGAAAACGATCGCAACGCCCGTCCTATCTCAGAGTGCACTTTCGGATCCAGCGACTTCGCCAACGAGAGCTGGACGCACGGCACGTCGGCGTCGGGATACATGATCGTCAGTGGCACGAACAGGCCGTGATCGAACCCTCGCTTCTCGTCGCACCGCGCCGCGACGCCTGCCTCGGTGAGGTGCGCTCGCAATTGTCGCGCGAGATGAGGACGTCCCTCCGCCGGGTACTCGATCGCGTACGACTCTTCCGGAAAGCCGTAATAATCGTAGATGAGCGGAGGACGCGACGAGGACGTGAACGTCGGCAGGACCTCCTCCCAGTGGGCGCTGATGAGGAGGATCGCGTCGGGCTTGGGCAGGTGCGATGATGCGATGTCGGCCAAGGTTGTGCACATTACGGCGTGCCCCGGATCGTCGAGGAGGGGGAGCGGCCCGCCGCCGTGGGAGAGGAAGAGAACGGAGGCGTTGGCCATGCTGGGGGAGGGGGGAGAAGCGTGCGTGTGAGGAAGTCGGGAAGTACCTCTAGTGGGGTGTGCGCGCGAAGAGAGGGCGGGGAAAGGTATCTTTCCAATATTCAACGTTGGAATTGTACAACTTTTGAGAGACATAAAGAAACGTGCTCGTCAGGGGCTGGCGTCTGCCGTGCAACAAAGGCTGCCAAACAACGGGCTGACGACCACCGGGGCGAGCCGGCAAGATGAACGAGCCGTGGAGCAAGCGACGTGAGTGACAAGGGCTGTGCGGCGGCCCGCATGACGGTAGTTTTCTTTGACACATGATGTGTGCTCTGTTGATGGCCGCGGCGATGGAACTGCGCTCTCTTTGCAATCGCGGCGTGTCTGTTCCGTTCCGCCATCTCCTGTACCCTAATTGCATCCCACTGCCTCCTCGTTGCCAGACAAGCGGGAGTTCAAGGGCTGTCAATACAGCCTCTCAAATTCCTTCGCTGAACCGCTGTCGATGCCCGAACTGACGGCCAAACTCCAAGCCGCGGGGGCCACCGACCTCCTCGACCTGTACCAAAATCACGACCTGGAGTACGTTCCCAACGGGGGCTCCCTCGACCTCCGGCGGGACATTGCGAGGGTCGTTTATGAGGATAAGATTGCCGCGGAGAACGTACTGGTCTTTCCGGGAGGACAAGTGGCATTGCAAACCGCCGCCCTGGCCTTCGCCACTGGAGGCCATTCGATAGTCTTCACGCCAGGATATCAGTCGACGGTGGAGGCGCCGCGGTGGGCCGTGGGCAACGAGGGTGTCACGGAGATACTGCGCCGTTCGGAAAACAACTGGCAAGTGGATGTGAAAGAATTGAAGAAGGCAATACGGTCCAACACCCGGTTCTTGATACTGAACGAGCCGTACAATCCGGCGGGCGTCGTCATGAGTTTGGAATTGCAGCGGGAGGTGATTGAGATGTGCCGAGAGCACGGCATCGTCGTTTTGTGCGACGAGGTCTACCGACTGCTGGAACACAGTGAAGACCTCCGCTTGCCTCCGATGGCGAACGCGTACGAAAAGGGCATATCTGCCGTAACCATGTCCAAGCCATGGGGCGGATGCGGAATAACCATCGGGTGGCTCGCCTGCCCCGACAAGGAAATGGTGCAACGGTTGGTCGACGTGCAGTACTTTGGGACCGCATGTCCGAGCCGGGCGAGCGAGGTCCAGGCCCGGATGGTCCTGCGAGTGTCGGACGCGATACTGAGCGAACGACGGGACATCATCCGGAAGAACAAGGCGTTGCTGCAGGAGTTTGTCGAGGATCGATGGAAGGAGTTCTTCGAATGGCAACGACCCAATGCCGGCGCCATTGCCTTTGTCAAGTTCAAGGGCCCGGGGTCGTCGGCCGAACTGGGACAGCAGTTGGCGGACGCTGAAATCTCCATCAAGCCTGCGTACTGTTTTAGCAGCGATGCGGAGGGAGCGGGGGTGGCGGATTACTTCAGGGTGGGGTTCGGGGAATCGAAAATGCCCGCGGCGCTGGAGGCTCTGGGAAGGTTCGTGGAGGCGCACGCGGCGTCTTGGAGGGCGGCAATGGCAGAGTGAAGGCAAGAATACCATCTCTCGTGCGTTGGCAGGAAACACAAGGTATCTAACGTCATTCTATTCTGTCACCTCTCCCTTTCGCCATCGAGCAGCGCGAGAATGCGGCCCGTGTATTTTTCAATCGATGCCGTACCGAACGACACTGCTCGGAAGTGCATTTGAACCGCGTGGCTGCCACCTTCGGTGTGCACATTATGCAGCTGGGTCATCAGCAGCCACCAACTCAGCTGTTCCGTAAACAGCTCGAGGTTTGCTTGGTAGCCTTCGAACCGGTCTCGGACGTCCGAATCGTCGCTCATGGCCCATGCGGCAACGTAAGAATACTTGAGAAAAGTACGGGCTTCGACGAGCGTCTGTAGGGCTCGTTCGCTGAGGTCAAAGTCGTCCTCGGACAAAAACCACATGGTTTCAGCGGCGAGCTTGTCCCTCCTCTCCGTGAAAGATTTGGCGTGGTCTTTTGCAAACAGAGCTGCGCTGTCGTGAGCCTCGTACCGACCCGAGTAGAATAGGGCACGCCGTTCACGTTCATCCTTGGCACCAGTCTCCGGCTGGTATCGGTTGCAGATGTGAGGCTCAAAGTGGTCGTTCCCAAGCGGTCCGAGGCACAGCCAGCAGAAATCTATCGAGCAACGGGAACAGTGCATGTGATTGCACCCTTCATTCTTCTCAATCGGAACATCACATCCAGGGCAGGGTTTGGCGTGTTTCTTGATCCAAATGTCAGAGTCAGCGTAGATCCTCTGCCATTTTGCAAAGTCGTCGCAGTATGCAGGCTGATGCGGAGCACTTCCGCACGAAAAGCAAAATGCGGTGCTGCATTTTGAGCAGCGTGTCGGGGCAGTACCTCTGCTCTGGCTGCTGCGAACGATGACGGTGCAGTCTGGTCCTGGACACCTAGAATAGCAACAATCACCATCGACAAATGATTGCAGCTCGATGTCGTTCCACTGAGAAACGAGCTCAGGAGCAACCGCCAAAATGTCATCTGTTGCGACGCGCTCGGCGCAATTCTGTGCAGGACATGCAATCGACGGTGGTCCTCTCGCCCAAGCTTGTAGATTGCTGCCTAGGTACTCTTGCCAGCAGGAGCAGCAATACTCGTGCCTGCATTGCATTGAGAACATATCACTTCCATTGACGTCATCATAACAAATCTCGCAGAGGCGTTCGTCGTTCGAGTTCCTGTCGCTCAGCGATGCATTGTGACCACACCGATAGACAATTCCGCAGTCCTCGGCCATCTTGCTTCGGTTGCTGTTCATCTCGCTCTTTGCTTTTGATAGGTCAAAGCCACAGTGCCCCAGAACGA
>JALLAP010000207.1:0-16619 GCA_036939355.1 Thalassiosira profunda | reverse complement strand
TCCTGCAACGCCACTCCCGACGTCTACGGCCGCGCCGCTCGGGCGTCTTCTACCGACAACCTGCTGGCGAACAGAGCTGACGGAGCTGTGGTTAGGCCGTCGGCTCCCATATTATGTTGCCGCCGCGGTGGCTGGTTTGCTGAAAATTTCAGGGACTGGGAGGACGCGGATTCCTTCAACGTCAAAAGCTCCCTCCAGGTGGACCTTCCCTTTCTCTTGTTCTTGTTCCTCCTGTGCAAAAAATCCACCACGACGGCGCCAGCCCACAATCTCGGTCACGTCATTCGCTAACATATTTGCCATGGTGCCCTCGAGCGACGCGTCGCTCTCCCGAAGAATATTCCGCAGCCGCGCCCCCGACGCCGACTTGTTGCAAAGATACCACGTTTCCCCCCACCTACTTCGGTGCACTCTGATGGCCGCGCTCGCCACACATGAAACGCCGCGGTTTGGTACGCACGGGGCGTCCGATGCGGTGCGGAGCGAGGGGTTGTTGCAGCAGCGAACAGGGCTGAGACGCGGCAGCAAGCAGCTCCGCTGCCCGCTGTCGACGCACAGCGAACCGCTGCGCGGTGGCTCGTAGCATTCGCTCGACGACATTGTGGGAGGTGTCCGGCCGGGGTTGGCGGAAGGGAGCGCGAGAGGAGGCTGGGTTGCGTGCTCAGGCCAGGAGTGCCAGGAGGAGGAGGCGAAGGGGATAGTAGCGCTCATCAAATTGTCAAGAGTTATGGCGGGTCCTCTCCCGCCATTTTTCACGTAGATACACTGGCCGCTTCGCGGCCCAATTTTTCTCTCTCTTTCTCTCTTTTCCTTATCATGCGTCCACTGCACAAACCACCTCCCTCTCTAGCCCCTGCTCCTCTGCCCTCTCTCGAGGCCTCCGGCAGGCCGTCGGCGAATCCAAGAGCGCGGCTTGTTTGCAAAGGTGAGTGGTGGCTGCTGATGGGGAGATAGAGCCACGGTGCTCCCATGCATCTCATGCGCACATTTTCTGCAAAATCGCAAGCTCACATGCACCTTGAATGCTGCAGCACAAATAGATCGGCAGCGTTGCAAATAAACGACACATACCCGATCGGAATGGGGGTCCACGGCCTCCGCGGCCTCCTTCGCAAGGCCCGCGTCGATCACCCGGACGATCACTTGAATCTGCCTCACGGCGCTACGCTGGCCATCGACGGCAATGGCCTCCTGTTCCACCTATTTCGCCTCGCCTACCAGCGCCACCGCCGCGACATTTTATCGCATGCGAGCGGATACGGAGAGCGGTGCAAGGCGCTGCAGGCCCAGTTATTGCTGCCCTCGCTCACGCCGCTATCTTTATTGCACGAGGTGACCACCTCCTATCTCACGGAGCTGACCACTCGCCACGGAATGCGGCTGCGCATCTTCTTCGATGGGCCGGCCCAGAAGATGAAGTGGCGCGTGAGGCAATCGCGGAGGGAGCGACGATCCGAGGAATGGGAGAACGTGCAACGATTGTGCCAGCGGGGGATACTGCCCGAGGGAGACATCGGGCCGTCGAAGTTTCGCAGCTCCGCTAGAAAGCAGGCGCGGGACCACGCCCGTCGGACCAGTAGCATCCTCCCCGANGTCGAAGTTTCGCAGCTCCGCTAGAAAGCAGGCGCGGGACCACGCCCGTCGGACCAGTAGCATCCTCCCCGAAGAAGAGGACGAGGATCTGGAAGAGATGGAGCGGTATTTGGAGCATTTCCCGTTGAGCCCTTTGGCGATGGAGCAGATTCAACGTTCCATTTATGCGTACGCCGAGCTTGCGGAGATCATGCTGCCTCCGGGGACCGTGGAGATTGTGAAATGCCCAGGCGAGGCGGACGCGGAAGTGGCCAAGGCCAGCGCCCGGGACATCATGGGAACAACCTATGCGCTAGGGAACGATTCGGATTACCTCATTTATGGATCGGGGGCGCATTTCGGGGAGGCCAAGTATCTGGAATTTTGCCAGGTGGACCCGTCGGCCGATGCGCTGGTCACGGGGAGTGCCCTCACGCGATCGGAGGTGGCCGCTGCCATCGGACTGCCAGGACCCGCCTCGATGATAGAGCTGTCCATTCTGCTGGGGAACGACTACACCAGTCCATTCGTGAAGGAGGAGGACCTAAAGAAGCGCCAGGAGTGCTGGCACAGCCTGATGTGGTATAGGGACGGGGAGAGCAAACACGACGCGCTGCCTCCGGCGGAAGAGCTGAGTTTCTTCGACATTGAGGGGATAGTGCAACACGTCGCGGAGATGACCGCCGATGGGTGGCAATTGACTTCGGAAATGGAGGAGCTGCGGATGGCGATTGAATTCTCCTACGCTCTCTACTCGTTTGGCGATATTAGTGGCTACCCCTCCACGGCTCCACAACCCACGGTAGAGGGAATTGAGGGCGAGGACGAGTCAGAGAGCGATGCGGGAGAGGCAGAGTTGACATTATTTCCTTCCTTGCCTCCTGAGTTGAACTTTGGACTGACGCGAGACGTTCCGAGCGATGCGAATATCGGCTACGCCGCTCTCCTGCCCTTGAAGACATACATGTCTCAGAGAGCCACAGACTCGAACGGTCTTGATTTCGTCGAACAGCGACATCTTGACGCATTTCGCATGACGGTGGGCCGGGTAAAATCGCAGAGTGGGCAGCATATTGAACCGCCGCGAAGGAAGATGCAATGGGTGGATGTACAATCGCTTTACGTGTTGGAAAAATGCCTCCTCGAGGCCATCGACCGGAAGGAAGAGCAGCCCTGCCAGGTCTTTGACCATTCCATCTTCCACTCCTGCCTGGAGAGTCTATCCTTTGAAGATTTTCCGCTTGATAACGAGGTCGTCGCAAATCACGAGAAGAATTTTCTCGAAGAGGCCACGAGCGAATTCCCGGCCGCCAAAGCGGAAGAGAAACCGGGCAAAACGCTGGTGCTGCCGATTGACGATCACCGGGAAGAAATATTGCACACCGTCCAAACCCAGCGCGTCACAATCATACACGGCGAGACTGGTTGCGGAAAGAGTTCACGGGTGCCCTGCTTTCTGTTGCGCGCCAATCCTCCAGAGCCGACCCGTGCCGCGCCGGAGGTGAAGATGATCATCTCGNCCCTGCTTTCTGTTGCGCGCCAATCCTCCAGAGCCGACCCGTGCCGCGCCGGAGGTGAAGATGATCATCTCGCAGCCTCGAAGGATAGCGGCCAAGGCCCTGGCCGAGAGAGTGAGGAGCTGCGAGCCGGACCTTGCGGACAAAGTTGGTCTTAGAAGTGAGTTGGGCATTGCTTCCTCTAGTGCGTATCTTTTGAGCATTTCGTGGCTCACCCCTTCTTCTGCCTCCCTCTTCAGTGGGTCACGGAATACGCGAGTATGAGACGTCGAAGACGCGTGCTTGGTTTGTGACGACAGGATATGTGGTGCGGCTGCTGGCAAATCATCCGAGTTGGTTCGATTCTCATACTCATCTGATCATCGACGAAGGTGGGTTGCAGAAGTGGCAACGATTCTTTTACCACACACTTGACTCATCTCTCACACGCATCCACTCTCGTGCAGTACACGAGCGATCTGTGGACACCGACATTCTCTGCCTTTTGTGCCGACGTCTGCTGCAAAGCCACCCCACAATCCGGCTTGTTCTCATGAGCGCAACGATGGCAGCGGAACTCTACAATCAATACTTTGGAGTGCCTCAGCCACCGATCCATGTTGGGGCGCGCCGTTTCCCAATCAAAGAGTTCTTTGTGGAAGACTTGACCAGCCACCTGTCGTTGTCGTCGAAGAGCGCAAAACTAGCTCACGAGGTGTACTCCGATTGCGAGAAAAAGCGGTGCGGGGCAGCGCCATCGGCAAACATTGTGGAGAAGATGCATCATCTTGCCTCCACCATCGCCTCTTCTGTGGGCGACACTGGCTCGTCCGTATTGATATTCGTTCCGGGGATGGCGGACATCGAGGCAATTACGGAGCTGATCGAGCGCCTGTCTGTGCCGAGCGTGGAATTCATCTGCCTCCCTATCCACAGCGACGTTCCCTTCGAGGAGCAGATGGCAGCATTCGAACCGCCAAAGGAAGGCGAGGTCAAGGTCATTATTGCAACCAACGCCGCAGAATCGTCGCTCACCCTGCCCGACGTGGACCACGTTGTCTGTCTTGGACTGTGCAAGCAGATCGTTTACGATCCAAGTTCTCAGTGAGTGAATTGAACAGAGATGCACGTCTGGTGTCGGCTCGTTCGCTCAACCTGTGATTCCTCTTTTGTTTCCTTCAGTCGACAAATGCTCGTGCCAACTTGGATTAGCCGTGCGTCGGCGACGCAGCGGGCCGGACGAACGGGGCGTGTTCGAGAGGGAACTGTCTACCGCCTCTACAGTCGAAACGCCTTCTACTCCTACATGTGTCCGTTCGATCAAGGAGAAATGGCGCGGGTTCCGTTGGACAGTACAATCCTGTCGCTACGAGACATGCTCAACGAGGAGGTGACGCCAATCTTACTGGAATGCCTGGAGCCTCCCAACATCAGCACAATCGATCGATCGTTTCAGTCGCTGCACGCCTCCAATTTCATTTCCCATCCATCCGATGAAGGAGAGATCACATCGCTGGGCTCTCTCGTGGTGGCGCTAGGCATCGACTTGACATTGGGCGCCTTCGTGGGCTTGGGCATTCAGTTTGGCGTGGCTGCAGAGGCGGTTCAGCTTGCTGCCATCCTCTCGTTTCCTAAGCCTCCATGGGCGATATCGTCACCCATGTACCACACCGCGGATGTATTCAACGAGATTGTATCCACCACATTCACCTCGCGATGCTTCTTTGATGCTGGCCTTTATTCGGAGCCAATGGGAATCATGCACCTCCTTCACGCCTACTCCAATTGCCGAGACCGGAATCACTTTTGTTGGAAACAGCGCGTGTCTGCGTCCAGGATGAAGCATCTTTACGGGACAGTGCAAAGCTTGACGCGACGCGTGGCGAACTGCCTCAATGTCAACGCTGAGGTGCTCGAAGTCGACGAGCCGCCCCATCGCCTGCCCAACGCGAAAATCAACATCCTACGCATCCTGCAGGTGTGGTTGTTCAACGAGACGATGATCACCCAGCCAAAGAGCAAAGTCGACTGCATGGATGGAAGCCTTGCTATCGAACTCGATGGGCCACCAATTGGCCGCGATCACTTGGAGCAGATTCTGGATGAGCGCCACCCCTTCGAGCTAAAGAATGTTGGGAGAATCGTGCAGCAGGGAAGCTTCGGTTTTCCGGACTCAGACGAAGAAGAGTACTTTGAGAGCTTCGAGATTCGGTTTGCATCTTATGTGTTGGACAAGAACGTGGACTTCGCTTGGTACATCGTCGGGCCTGATCTGAAGATTGTCGTGCCCGCTGATGTATTCGACGGACCAGACGCCGCGAGGCTTTGGGAGAGCATCATCGGCAAGTATCCAGTTACCATCAAAGAATTGAGCTACATCCAGAACAATGGCAGCGGCAATCAACGTGGTTGGCGTGGCAGAGCGTGCGGTGGCTGGCATCCATTGTCGGTAGACAGCATCCTGGCCAGCGACGAAAGCTCTGAGCAGTTGAAGCAGGTGTACATCCTATCCACGCTGCTGCCATCCAAAAAGCAAGTCAAGGAGTTCAAGAAGCACGTCGACGCAGATATTTCCAACAAGTACGACTCCGTCAAAAGCATCCTCTCCTGCAGCATCTCCGAAACGAACACGAGAGTTCTCTTCACCATGACGTCATCGGGCGAGTGCCACCAGATATCAGACTTGGACCTCTCCGATATGTTTGCTGCCTCCGATCTGGCAGCGAGCACAAGCACATCGACGAGTCGCCAGAGTGTCGTGTTTTCTCCTGTGGAAAGTAAGGACGGAGACAGCGACGGTGGTCCTCTCATCAACGATGCCCCTGAAGGAGCGCGGCTCATGTCTGTGCTTGCCTCCGAGCGTCGACGTGACAATTTCATTCGCTTCGCCGATCCAGACCAAGAGTTTATCGACATCAATCTACAGAGATCACTCTCAATCAATGGTGGAAAGTGGAAGCGGAAGGGAAGCGGGGGAATGTGTTTTGTTCCAGAAAACAACGTTCCAATCGCTTGTTTGCCCACGGACAGCAGCCTGGAATTATTTGCCTGCTGTGCAAACACGCTGGAATTACGTGGAGGGGCGTGCCGCGTGGAAGGGATCACCATGCTCCCTGCGGGCCGGATGTTCGTAGGACTGGCACTATTATCATTTGGAGTCAATCCCTTGACTGGCGGTGTCATCAGCTCGCGTGCCATCGACGAATATACCGAAGAAAAGAAGGAGGGAGGCGAAATGAATCCCTTGGTGCGAGAGTCATTGTGGTGGATCTACGAGAAAGGGAATGTGCCTTCGGACCAGCAGGAACAATGGCGCATCGAAGCAGCCATCGACTTCCACGCATCGTGCATGAGTCTAGGCGAGACGCTCCAGTGCCAGCCTGATAAGATCCGGGCGATGTGCGCCTTCTTCGATGGCGTGGGAGGGCCCATGACTCTTTGGGACGGCTACGAGGTCAGTCTGCATACCGCATCGGCTTCCTTGAGATCAAAGAAGAGCGTGAAGAAAGCCGATCGTCAGCGCGATCTACAACTTACTGCAGTGGACGAGGGGCCATCTGGGGCCACATCTCAAAAGGCGAGCGACAGCGACATTCTACTCCTTACTCCACAATCGACAATTGCCAAAAAGAAGAAGAAGCCGGGCAAAACTGTTTTCACTTGCGACAACTGCACGGCGACCTTCAGCAAACGAAAGGCGCTCAGGAAACACTGCGAAACGTGCTGTCCTGACGGCACCCCAGCCGCTGATATCCAGCCCACTGCTATTTTATCGCCATCAACAAAAGATGTCGGTGGTGAAGAGAAGCAGCATGAGCAATCTGCCCCCGGCTTGGCGCCCGATGCTTCGAACGGCGACACCCCGCTGTCAGCGGGGCGGGGGCCAAATAGATGCCCGTTGATCTACAGCAAGCAAACACTATTGAGCCTGCGGGATTCCAAACACTGCATGTGTAGGCCGGACGATTTTCCTGACATGACCGTCACGACGGGCGGCGCCCGCTGGTGGAGCGAAGCGCCTCAACCAGCCCCTCCCAGCATCGACGGCAAGCCGAAAGAAACGTTTGCATGTGTGGGTTGTAATGAGATGTTCTCCAGTTGGAACGCGTGCAAGAAACACCGCGAACTTTGTTGCCCCGAAGAGCACGTTAGGATTGAGGTTGGGGGTAATCAGCATAGTCGGGAAGAAGCAATCGCTCTGGCCAGTAGGCTCGAACCCAATGCTCCTCCACTGTTGCCAACCAATGAAAACGACATGAGTGCTGTGAAACGAATGGTCGTGGCCTTTGTGAGTGCCGCGGGAGACAAGGGCGTCAAGCTTTCGCATCTGATTAAGGCTGTGAAAGGTTTCATCGACTCATGCCAAGGAGCGAGCCCAATGCGAGTCATCAAGAGCACCTTCTCAGATGACATCGAAGTTAGGAGCGTTGAGGGGAAGAATCTACTTTTCATCAAGGGCTCTTTCCAGTCCGCAGATGCCCCAACTCTTCGGATGTCTTGGGCTTGCGAAGGTTGTAAGGAGGTATTTCTGTCGAAAGATGAGTGCGCCCGGCACATTGAAACGTGCTGCTTTGGCCTTGTGAGCAACACGGAACCAAAGCCTGTGTATGCACACAATGAGTCCGTTGCATCTCCAGAACAGTGTCGTTCGCATTCGATAAAATGCGATGCAGAAACCGTCGTCCCAGACGACGCAAATGCAGAGAGCGATATCGCAGATCCAGACCTCAGTTGCCACATGTGCAACGTCACTTGCCCAAATTCGTTGTCATTTGGAGAGCACCTTAACAGCAAGAAGCACAAAATGCGTGCATTGCGGTCGGCTTCAAGCGAATGCAAAGTATGCGACAAAATCTTCACGAGTCCTTCTCAGTATGATCAACACCTTAGCGGCAAGAAGCACAAGAAGCAAGCTATGCGTTTGGCGGCGACAAATGGCAACTCTCAAGCGACAGAAGATCCTGGCGCGGACGCAGGCGGTAACGGTGGGGTAGACATCATGTCCACTGTTACAACAACGGCAGCCGCTGCGGCAGCGAGGGCCAGGGCACGGGCTGCCGCTCTGACTGAGACCTCCGAGGAGAGAGAATGAAATGAAGCTGTGCGTAAGTTATTTCGTGGGCTGCTGGTCGCTCTCAGGACTTCTTCATTTTCTGCACCGAGCTAGACTGGCTTCCAAGCAGGACGACCATTCCCAAACATGCCAAATGAATCGCCTATCGGCATTTCAGTAGAGAGTCAAAGGACATCGGCATTGCAGTTAACGATGCACCATCTACTCACCACGCTGTAAAACAACAGAACAATCATGTCGTTGTAGATGTTGCTCTCCTGTATCTCATAAGCCTCGAGAACAGCCATGCCCGAGGGACTGCCCGCGAACTCATTGTACATGAGTGATCTCCAAGCGTACGTGTGAAAGGGTACATAGTACGTCCACTGCAGCCATGCGGGAAATATTGAGGGCACCAGCATGAATCCTTCCACCGCCATCGCCATCCCAAACATGCTGCATTATGACCAAGTAAATGAGACAAAGTCGAACACCTTTGGCGGCCCACAACGACACTCGAGTCTTGCTCCACTCACCCTGCTAGTAGCACAATGCCAATGATGTAATTCCTCACGAGTATTGACATGAGGAACGCAGCAGATTCCGCGCACCACAGAGCCAGGGCAAGAATGACAAAGAAGTTGACGGCACCCTGCAGCTTAACCATTCCGACAAGAATGAGAGAAATCACCAGAGCCAATATCAACACGGCCGGGATGCTTGCCACCGCCGACGCCAAATGGTGCGTCACAGGGTGGTAAAAGCCATTCAGCGTCTCTTTGTCTCTGATTTGCAGATCATTTGCCAGGAAAGGAAGTATCGCAACGATCATGAAAATGTAGAAGCTGCTGCTGTAAAACAGCAACGCCGCACGGGGGTTGACCGCAAGATAGCTCTCATCTTGTTGTACATCGAAGAACAACACGCCCAAAATCAACGACAGGGCGGTGTACATCACGAAGCGAATCAGGAGCATTCCGGGGTTCCGCAGCATGTTGAGAATGTATCTCCGGAGCAACTCGCAGAACGTGTTGCATCGTGATCCACAGCAACAAAGTTTTTGCGGTGCTCCACTTCTCTCATGGTTCGTTTGGGGAATGTGGACATCAGGAATTGCTGTCGGAAAACACAGCTCAATATCATCTGCCAGATCGTCGCCTTCGTCTTCGTCTGCTTCCTCCTGCCATTCTTTTAGCGCAGTCTCCCAATTGACCGCCGCGTTCGACTGCCGAAAGTTATTCACAACTGCCAGGTAGTGCTCCAGTGGCTGCGCACAATCATCCGAAAGTGAGACAAGAACACTACAGACGATAACAGCACCTCATCTTGTCTTTCTTACCGAGAAGCGCGCTGGGGTGGGCCTCTTGTGGAAGGCAAAAAACGACTCCATGTCAAAACGCGGGCCTTCATAAACGACTCTCCCCTTCGAGAGAAGAACCGCGTTGTCAATTAGACTCCAGATGAATTGGGAAGGCTTGTTCAGAGTGACGACGACTCTTCGGTTAGAGTTCGTAATGTAGCCCTTCAGAAACTCCATAACGTGCAGCGCCGTCTCCGAGTCTAGCCCCTCAACGGGATCCTCGCAAAACAGCTGGATATGTAGTCGTGTGATGAGAATGATTGTATCAAGCAATCCTGCAACAACTTCAGTGCGCCACACTCACTACATCAGGAGCACCCAGTACTAAGAGCCCCAGCTCCAACCTCCGTTGCTCTCCGGGGTTCAGGCCTCTGCCGAACGCGTCCCCAACAATGGTGTCGCGTCGATCCCGATCGATGCGCAAGCTGTCCAACAGATTCTCGATATCGCTGGTGGTCATGGCGGACGACACGGACGAGTTCCGATGGTAAAGCCGTCGTCGTCCCCCGGTATTCTCGACCGCGTTCGATACGTTACTCCCGTTGACATCGCCGCCTCGATTCCACACGCAGCATCCACCCCCTGCATCTGTCGACATCAAACGATCGTAGTGTTCGATGTAGGTCCGCGGGGTGTAGAATCTATGGAGGTACGTTTCCCTCGGCAGGTACGCCTGCGATCCTGGAAAGTTCACTGGTGCACCAAGATGATAGATGCGAGATATATCGTATCAGTAAATCTCTCCACGAGATAGGGACAGGATATTACATGCACATCACAATTCAATCAGCAACTCACCTGCACCTTCGTAGATCATGTTGTTGTCCATGCACCCTGCCAGGAATTTCAGCAGTGTGCTCTTCCCACTATTCCGCCCCAATTGAGAGATGAGATGCGAATGTCAACTGAATGAGTATTGCAATAATTTTGCTATTCCCTCAACAAAATGCATCACATACCCCACATACCTTTCCGCCGTTCCCAGAATGGCCGTCACCGACCCGGGAGGCACGTCCACCCGCAGGGGATGCAGGATCGTCTTCCTCGCGCCCTTCCCCGCGATCCCCGCGACGCCGCAAAATCTACGCTCGGCCACCTCGCACTTCGCCACCCTCGCGCGACCCTCGGGCATGATTTCGTTTCCCGTATCCCGCGACGCCCGCCCGACCATCAGGGACATGCGCCGGTTCGTCCGCACGGTGCCCCGGCCGCGGGCGCCCCCCGCGTGGGAGGAGGGGGCGCTCCGCTCGCTCACTAGGTCGGAGCTGCGGAGGGCGGAATCCTTGCGTCGGACCCGGGGCGGCAATCCTGACTCGATGACGCCGATACCACCTACCGCATCTTCGACGCGGCGTTGCGTGGCGCTCCGCTGGCGCTGGAGCGGCTGGTCGTCCGCCATGTTGGGGGGTTGGCGGGCGCTGCACCGTGTGGTGTCAGCGGATCTACGTTTGCGTCGAGCGAGCTGTTGCAGCTAATGGGGCCGATGCTGGGCGGGGCGGTGTCAGGGATCAGGGATCTTTGATCTTTGCTCGCGGCTGGCTGGCGGGCGCGTCACGAGCACTCGACGGCTGTACAATAGCTGGTACTACTTATCTATCTAAGTACCTACTCAACTCAAAAGCAGAGAGCGAGCGGCGAACATGGAGACGACTTCACTACAACGTTACGTGGCGCCTGGGAGGAGCCGTATCGATCGATTTGGATCCGACAGTGCGTCCCCTATCACATCTCCCAGCCGTTCCAAAAGATCGTTAACTTCCTTCAATCCCACTCCCACTCCTGCCTCGTTGTCTACATGATCACGCGATGTAGGCATATTCAATCGGCTCTCTTCGTCAATCTCGTTCCGAATTGCTGCCCGGATGTGCTCCCGGTAGCTGCTTGTCTTGTGCGAATCCACTGCCCTCTTCAATCGGAGCGTCTTCGCCTCGCGCCGATACTTGATCCACCGGCTCGGATCGACCACTAGTGCTCCGTTGTCTTTGAGTATCACCGCCCTCCCGTGCCGTTTGTACCCCGTCTCCTTGCACGGACAAATGGCGGGCAATCGCGATCGTACGATCTTAGGTGAGTAAGGGATGCCGGGCACAATGTCGTTATCATTGAGGACATTCCAGCAATCGGGCACAAGAGTGTTGAATGCCTCCGCAAACTTGACGTTGCCAACTCGCGGGCATCCCAGAGTGTAGACGCGGATGTGAGACTGATTTGCCGTTCCGAGATGTCTAAGACATTTTGCGAGATCGAATGCTGCAAGTACTGCGAGCGAGCCGCCAAGGCTGTGGCCAGTGATGTCCACAGAGACGGTGGCAGGTGAAATGGCCAACCCTCTGTGGTGCACTTCCTTTGCCTTAGCCGAGGGCAAGATGGCCAACCCCAGACGCCGCGCTTCTTCGGTCTCACAATTCAGCTCCTTCAGCTTGTCGAATGCGTATTGCAAGATCGTTTGGCGGAGATCGTCTCCGTACCACGATTCAACAAATCCGTAGTGAACTGTCGCCCTGCTCATGAATCTCGAGCCGTCCGATGTGGAGCTGCACTTCGGCCCACCACCAATTTCAGAGGGAACAAACGGCGGGTCGTTGTACGGCACAGTGACTGCTTTCACGTCCGCGATCACATTCTGCAGGGTGTCGGTTCCCCGGAAGGTAATCGACATCGATCCAGGCGTGAATTGCAAATCTTTCAGAGTATTTCCACCATATTGCAAATCTGCTAGATCTTCTGTACCCTTGTCCCCGGCGTCTCTTGGCATTACTTTGCCATGCACCACTGCAATGAGGCATCGCACCCTCTGCTTGCCAGACCTGTCGTACTTTTCGAACAGCTCGTAGTCCCCGTTGAACCTCTCGCGAAGTTCGCTCACATCATGTGCACTGTTTGCAACATCATCCGTCTGATCCACTGATTGCGAAGTGGTGGTGTTTGCAACGTCATCCGTCTGATCCACTGATTGCTCGCCACCACCCTCAGCCTCACCCTCCTGCTCTAAACTCGACTGCTTCGAAATATCTCTCCCTCGAGCTTCCTTCGCCACCACCTCCGAGAAGGGAGGGAGCAGCGTCTGCTTCACTATGCCATCGTAGGCGGCGAACTTCAGTCCCCGCGCGTGCGGCTCGAGATAGGCGACGGTACTAGCGGCGAGCGCCCTGCCGGCGACGGTCAGGGAGAACGGCGGCCGCAGGCGGTGGGCGCGGCTGCGGGAGAGGGATCCCCTGGATGGCGGCGGCGGTTGATTGATCCCCGTCATGGCTCGCGAAGTGGTTACGATAGTTGAGGTCCGCGGCGCTGCAGTGCGAGATCTTTTGCAAGATACTTCGCGCGAGAAGAGGTGAAACCAAAGCGGCCCTCCTCCCTCACATCACACCGCGACGATGAAGGTCAAGCGGCCCTCCGCCTCGGCCACCACCAAACTCAAGGTCACCCGCAACGGCCGGATCGCCGCCCTCCTGCTGCTAAACGTCGCCATCGTCTTGACCCTAACCCTGGCGCACAAACGACTGCTCGACGCCTCCCACGAGGATACCCCAGGCAGAAACAGTCAAATCAGCCCCGGGGCGGTGCGCCGGCGCCACCTCGAGGATACGCAGCCGAAGCCACCGCCGCGACAGCCAATATCAACCAGCCATGCCAATATCCAGAACGTGCCGTCCATCAGCGATGAAGAGTTCAATGAAAAGTACGCGGGGTACCGGGGACTGCTGCCGGCGTCGAAACGGGAGGGGCCGGATGATGCGTGCGGGAAGCGGCCCGACTTCTTCGATTTCTTCAAGCTACCAAAGACAGAGAGGTGTGTTTAGACGTTGCATGGTCAGTTGATATTGATGCATTGCGCATGTGAGCTCATCTTTTGCTCTGCCAATTTGCAATCTATCAGATCGAGGTTTCACGAGGACAAGGTGCGTGTCGATGTGCTCATTATTTTATCTGATCAATTCATTGCCCCAGCTGACGCAATGTTATGGATCCAGATTATCTACGATCTCTTCAAAAACAGCACGCTGGCATCCTCGCCGAGCGAGGAGTCTCAATTGCCCAAAGGAACGTACGTGGAATTGGGCGCCTTCGACGGAAAAGACGAAGCAAATACCATGTTCTTCGACAAATGCCTCGGATGGGATGGCCTGTTGATCGAGGCGCAATCGAAATCGTACGAGCAGGTGATACGGAATCGACCGCACGCCGTAAAGCTGAGCTTCTCGCCCACCTGCAAAGAAGAGGGAAGTACCGCGAAATTTTACGACATTCCTCTCAGTAACAACGGAATGGAGGGGTTGGCAAAGTCGTACACCGGACGAGAAACGGTGGAGGTTCCGTGCGGCCCGCTGACTCCGGTATTGCACGACGTGTTTGGTCCGGAGGGACTGATATCCTTCTTCTCGCTGGACGTCGAGGGCGCCGAGCTGATGGTGCTCGAGACTTTGGACTTCAACGTCCTCTCGATCGACGTGCTGATGATCGAGATACAGAATACGTATTGTCCGGAGGCCAATTGCGAATCGGTGCACAAGATACGCCGGCACATGGCCAAGACCGGAAAGTACGCATTGTTTGCGGGCTTCCTGGAGGCGAGCGACGTTTATATCCGGTGGGGCACCGAGGCGTGGCGGCGGGCGACGGCCATCCAGCGCGAAAGAAAGGAACTGCTGGCTAGAGAGATGAGGGATCACATGATGAAGGAGCGGCAGCAGCTGATTGGATGAGGCGACAAAACGCCGCGCCAACTCAAAGTGAAGCTACTAAGTAGTATTGTACGCGTAGTTTCGCCTACATACGTTCCCCTTCCCTTTCACTTTTCTTTTTCGTGGTCCACCTTCGTACCCCCCCACCCGACCACTCCACTCCCCTCCCCCTGGTTCGACGATGCCGTCGTTCCGCAAGTTCGTTGACCAAGTCGAGTACAGCACCCTCCCCCTCAAGACGGTGGGAGGGGGAGGGGTGTCGGCGGCGTCGATCGCCGCGGCTAGCGGTAGCCCCATCACAGAGGCGGCTGCTCGTGCTTCGGCATCGACTGGTGGCAATGACACATCAGGTGCACCGGACGTCCTGTTCCCTGCTGATGCTGGGGACAGCAACGCAGTCGATGTGAATATTTTGATGGATGGAGCTGCAATTAATGGGGAGAAGGTGGCGCCCCCCCCCGCACACACCGGATCGGAGCAGCGGGTTGATGACGCGAAAACGGTGCACGAGCCAGCCGCCGAGGAGAAGAAGGATGACGACTCTAAAGGGATGAATGGTGGGACAAAGAGGTCGAGAGAAAATGAGGCTGATCCGAAGGCGCCCACCTGCACGTCTTCGGTGGATGAATCTCCGTCGCCTAAGAGAAGGAGGGGACAGCGGGACAAGATGGTGCATGTAGAGGCAGATAAAAAGGCGGGGGAGACCGAGGTGATTGAGCTGGATGACGACAGCGACGACGATGACGAAACCTACGGCGATAGCGACAGCGAGAGCACCGTCCCTCCCAAGAAGAAGGGGGCTTCCCAGCCCTCTGCGCCGCCAGATGCCGCGGAAGTTGTGAAGGGAAAGACTCTCCCTTTGGATCGCACAAAGGTGTTGTTGGACCAGCTGAAGTGGCTGGCGTCCCGTTGGAACGAGCAGCCGGCGTGCCAAACTTTCAAGCTGGCTGACGCCCAGATCGAAGCAATTGCCCGCCTACTACCCTTGTCGTTGCTGGAGCTGAGTGGCTGCGGCCTCACTGAGTTGCAAATTCGTTTCTTCGGGCAGGTGATCGTGGACCAAGTCCTTTACTTTTTGAGGGAGGAGAAACCGCAGGAGGAGAACACGGCAAAGAAGACCTCGAAGGACTCCCGTGTCCAGACAGCGAACGATAATGGCGGCAGCGAGGGGAAGGTCGACGAGGAATCAGTGAAGCAGAAGCCCAAGAAGCCCAACAACGCCTTCATGTTTTTCTCGAAGGATGCTCGTCCGAGAATCGCGAAAGAAGCCCCCGGCCTGACTCGGTCCGAGTTGGTGAGATGACGTTTGCCGCACATTGTTCTTGCTTCTTGTGTACTTACCTAACTCATCTCCGCGTTCTCTCGCCAAACCAGGGGTCCAAGGTGGGCAAGGAGTGGAAGGAGCTGAGCGAGGACGAGCGGCGGCCGTACAACGACAAGGCGGCGGTCGCCAAGGAGAAGTGGAACGCAGCCATGGCCACATTTCGTGAGGAACACGGCGAGGATGCGTCAGAAGAAACGAAGAAGAAACGGACGAAGGAGAGGCAAAAATGCGTGTCTGTTGAGGATTCATCGCAGACAGGAGGCGCAAACTCGGCATCGAGCATACTGCAATACACGAAAGAGTTGCGGGAGAGCATCGAGAATACATTGCCGCATATCTCATTATCGGACGCGACTATCCGTGCGATTGTTGGCCGGGCCCCAACTACCTCCAAAGAGTTGCTGGAATGCGGCCTTGATGCTCAGCAGGTTCGACTCTTTGGCCCTCTCATCATCCAGCGAGTTCTTGGATTCATCGCAAGGAACGGACTGAAAAAGGCGTCAGATTTTCCAGCTGCAGCAATGGGCAGGGATGCAAAAAACCCAACAACCAGTTCGGGAAAGGCTGGCCCTACCACGAACCTTGCGCCTGCTGGTGCACCCACTGCCGCCATGACTGCTACGGCGCAGCCTGCTGCCCCTGAACCAGTCCATGCTCCTGCTCGCCCTGGCCCAAACAATTCGCAGCCGCTGGCAAACAGGACAGCGAACTCAACAAAGGTTGTCAATAAGACTCTCGAGAGATGGTCCGAATACCGAATCGATGCTGCCTCTACAGTTGAAGATTTGGAGTCTATCCGCCGCCGTCTTCTGAGTCTTCTGGGCCGGGTCGACACTCGGCTGAAGGAAAGGAGACTGCACGATGCGTTGGCTGAGATTGGTGGAGTTGGTGGAGTTGGTTCTGAGGATGTGGCTGAACTGTCGACGCAAGAACTGATTGACAGGCTGAGCGCAGAGGTTGACACGCCAGCTGAAGGCAACGATGACATTGAACAATCGGAGAGCAAGGGCAATGCCAATGAGTCATCAACATGCCCACTCTGCTTTGGGAAAATTGCAACATCGTCGTCTTGCGGAGCTTGCGACATTTGCGAGGAGCGGAATATTTGCGAGCAATGCCACTCGACCTGCTC
>JALLAP010000206.1:0-16438 GCA_036939355.1 Thalassiosira profunda | reverse complement strand
TCTTTACACAACATTATCGTTCACGTGGATGCATACAATACAATTCACTGCTCAGTAATTGGACGCTTTGCACTGGCTGGTGTGCGTGGGCTCGCAATTCTGGCAGTGGCACTCCTTCTTCCTGCCGAACAGAGAACGGATCGCCGCCCTAATCTTGCAACCGAGATTTTCCTCTCTGGCCTTCCTGCCCGCCGATGCGGCAATCCTTCCCACGGCCTTCGTCGATTCGCCAGTGGGACCCTGGTTTTTATCTGCGGCGTATTTGCCCCCCAATGCGCCAAGGAGGGCGAAGAATGGTCCTCTGATGCAATTGTAGGAGGTTACTGTCAGTTTTATGCATAGGAAGCTGCAAAATCGTATCCGCCACACAGTTGCTCACCCTACGAGCCAGCCCATGAGGCCGCATCCCACCATGATTGCCGTATCCGAGGGATCCTCCTCCTCTTCCGTGTGAAGAGTCCCGGGCGTCGTGGGCACTGCTTCCACAACAGGCGGCGCGCTAGCAGGGTCCACCGTACCCACGGGCTCGAACGAGTAGTCTTTGGCTGTCATTGCGTTGAGTTGGATGTTCATGTCGTCGATTTTATGAGCAAGCTCTGAGCAAAGCGAACTCATCCGTGCGCTGCAAGAGGAAGCAAGAGCGAGAGCAGTCGTGAAGTGCACGACGGGACCAAGAGCAGGTGTGATGTGTATGTCGGTCGCTCCCTCTCCTCCCTCCACCCTTTATCCAACTTCGCCTTCCTGCTCACTCTTCCTCACACTCGCTACATGCACCAACGATGATGGTGCTCCTGCGCTCCGCCTCGACGGCCTCGATGGCCGCCTTGCTCTTCTGCATTATCAACCTCTCAATCGTCTGCGATGCGTTCTCCCCGGCGATGCGGTCGGTCCGCATAGTTACACCATCGGAGACCTCGCTGCTGACCCTCTTCGCCACTGACGACTCCTTCGTCGACACCTTGACGAAAAGGTAAGTACGCGATCGCCGTCCTCGTCGTTACCGTCGTCGAATTATGAACTGATATCCTGCACTCAATATCTAGGTACGAGATCTTTCAGGATTCGAGGGGCGCGGGATATGGCTTCAAGCAAAACATGGCGTCAGTGATAGCGGGGGAGTACGACGCGGTTGAGGTGCAGCAAAAGATCCAGGAGGATATCGACTCGGCGCCGTGCGTTATGTTTACTTGGGAGGCCTCTCCATCTTGTAAGCAGGCCATCAAATACCTTGACATTGCGGGGGCCAACTACAAAATCGTGCGCCTGGATGATCCGTGGTCTGAGGGAAACAAAGTCCGGGCGGAGTTGGGGAAAATGGTCGGTAGGTCGTCAGTGCCGTGCATCTTCATGGGTGGCAAGTACGTCGGGGGTTTTGATGGCGGAGTCGGAGAAGAGAGCCCAGGGCTTGTGGAGATGGCATTCAAGGGAACGTTGAGAGATAAGTTGAAAGGAGTTGGGGCCTTGAAGGATGTTGAGGTTGGGGCAATGCAGTGAGGAGTGATGTTTGTTTGCAAATGCAAGCATATGCTTGCGAACGGGATTGTTGCAGCAAACGCAGAATGTGAAAGGCAACAGCTAGCTATCTTTTGTGAAGATGCAAATGGCTGAGTTTTCGCTTCAGCATCAACGGCCCTATCCTGCTGCGCGGCGACAGCGGTCGCAGCAGCAGCCTGATCCGCGTGCGCATCAACCGCACGCACAGTCCAACGCACAAAAGGAGCACCGGGGCTATCATCCACATCGAATGAAAGAACAGATTCCTCTTTTCCACGTAGACTCCCGTCTTCTTCAGCCAGTACTCGCTCGGCGACTTCCGCGGATCATTCGGTATGACAGGGACATTGCTCCGCTTCAGCTCCTCGGTGTTGTAACCCATTTCCTTCTGCACGTCCTCCGGAACGAGGCGGGACACTTTGAAGAAGATGAAGTAATCCCACGGCAATATGTCCCACTTGTGATACTCGAACGTGTCCTCGTTGGGGCTCCGCAGGCCAGACTTTCCCTCGAGATTCCACCACGTGGGATAGGGCTTCGACATGGTTGCGGTCAGATTTCGTACACCGTCCTCGTACCAGACGTCGCTGACGGTGTCGTCGATTTCGGTCCCCCAAATGCTGTCCTTGTCATAGACCAACGATTTGCCGAATCCGTATCGGTTCACGAACGCCGTGGCGATTTTGTACCCCTTCTTGAGCAGCTGCGTGCTCATCCCCACCTCGTACCGGTTGATGAGCTCGAATCGCTTCTCGGCATTCTTCCCCAGCTCTTCTTGGCTCAGACCGCAGTCGTAAATGGCCCCCGAAGACAGCAATATTGGCACCGTATCCGTGCGCACCGCATACAAAAAGCTCTGCACGTGGGGGAAGAATCTGCCAATAGACATTTGGTAGGGCTGATTGGGTCAGAGATCAGGCGCACATGCAGATTTGCAAGTATCCAGTGATTGCACTCACGTGTGAAAGTGGGTATTGATCGAATGTCCCACCATTTTGATCGAGTCGGTCAATCGGGACGTGTAGATTTGGCTCCAGTGGGAATAGGGCACCATCTTTTGCTTGGGGCTCCCCTTCGTGGCCGACGAGGGGATGAGCTCGGGCGACCCCGGTCCAAACTTGGGCCCGACCAAACCGCAATTGACGAAGAGCAAATTGTCGTATAGCGCCTGGACGTTCATTTTCGTGACGACCGTTCGTATCGACTCCATGTCGTAACACCGGTCCTGCCGCGTCAACACTTTGATGAACGGGCTCTCCCCGCTTTCGACCTTCTTGTCCACCCCCTTGCACTCTTGCATTTTCTTCGTCAACGGGCCGTTTGGCGCTGTGTAGTAATCCGCCACTTCCTGTGTCAGCACAAATGCATAATTTACAATGACGGGCTCCGCCTCCTCCTCGTCGTTGGCGTCGGGGGCGTCGTCGAAGCAATTTATCCCGTGCTCGAGGAAGTAATCCATGTTGTCGATGTACATGCCATTTTTGTCCTGTAGGCGGTCCATCGATGTCGGGCCGGAGTAGACCACAAGGGTCTTTGGGGGCGGCGGGCGGGCCTCGTCGGCGCTGTGGCTGGACTCCCCGTTCGTGTCGGACAGCGCGCGGGGCGGTGGGCGTTTCCTCTCGCCCTCGGAGGACCGCGCGTCTGCCTCATCTGGCATCGCCGAGATGATATGTTCTTCAATTAATGTCGGCCCAAACCACGAGACAACGCCGCGCGGGAACCACAGTGGACGACGAGGTGTCGGTTCCGGCAGCGGCGGTGGTTGGGGTTGGGGGGGAGCGGGATGGTGGTGGTGCACTCGTTCACGTCATTGGCAGTGTTGCATGCAGTCTGAAGGTGAGGTGTATTCTCAAGTGCCAACGTGAACATTGAAGAGGCCATGGTACAGCCTGGCTGCAGATAAACGTTGTGCACTAGATAATGGGTGGTGCGTGCCCTTGCTGTGCGCATGCACCTCCTGCCTCCTGTGCCTCCACTTTCCTCCTCCTCGCGGCCTCCCACGCCCTCCACCCAGCCCGCGGCCACCACCCATCCGCCGGCTGCAATGTCGGCCTTCCGCAACGGAAGGGGCGCGAGAACCCCGGCCTCGCTGCGGAAGGCACACAAGCTGGGCATCCGCACGTCCGAAGTCAGCGCATGGTCGCGCAGCCACTCGTTCAACTACGCCGTCCGGGCGACCGTCGTGCTCGTCGCCATCATCGTCGGGAACGGGCTGATGTCTATCACAATAGTGTTATCGCAGATTGATTTTCGGGGCAAAAAATACGTGCCGTACACGCGGGCAGTGGGCACGGTGCCAACGCCGAGCATTGAGGACGTTTGCTCGGCGCGGGAGAAGAGCAAATTGAAAGGCGACCTCGACAATCACTTTGGATCTTCATCAGGAGAGAAATACTCTTTTGCGGTGGTTGTCACAGTCAACAACGGATTCGGTGATTTCTTTCTCAATTGGCTGGGGTATTTCAGGGAACGAGTGGAGGGCAAATCGGAGAACCCCCTGCTGATAATAGTTGCGGAGGATGCGGCAATTCACAAAAGGCTGAAGAAGCTGAATCGGAAATCCACAGTGATACTTCCAGGGTACAAATCATCTGGTGATTCGGTCATCGATAGAGCAGAAGATTACGACAGCCAAGCATACAAGTCGCTGGTCTCAACAAGAGCCACGCATCTGTTGGATTTGATATGCAGTTTACGGGGCGAAAGCACCCCAAAGAAATCCGGTTCAGAGGGCGAAGCAACAAAGACAACGGGGGAGGATATGGCCATTGTATATTCGGATGTGGACACGGTATGGCTGAAGGATCCGTTTCCATACTTTCAAGCTGAGATGTTCGGTTCTGGCAGCAACGCCACCCAAACGCAACAACGCACCAATTTTGACATCCTCGCTGCAGTGGACGATCATGACTACATGGAGATCGACAATTATTACTGCACGGGATTGCTGGTGATTGCACAAACGCCCGCCAGCGTTGCATTCATATCGCGTTGGGAAAAGGAACTGATATCCTCGTCCCAATTGAACCAACCCATCTTCAATACGCTGCTGCGGTCAGACGAGTTGCCAGAGGTCCGGCACGGTGGATTGGACGAAACTGCATTTCCTCCAGGCAGGTTGTACTTTGACGAGTGGGTGATGGAAGGCGGGGAGACGGAAAGGCAAAAGAAGAAGAACACAATGGTTGTGCACAACAACTACATCGTCGGGCACGACGCAAAGAAAGAACGATTCCAGGAGCATAAGCTCTGGAAGGGCACGCGATAACATTTAATGGCGTATATCACCCCTTGTTGGCAAGAGTGTCCCCTTGTTTTCTTCTTCGGTGTGAGCTCCTGGGCGGAGGGCAGGTGAACCCAGACAAACGGTGAACCCCGACAGGAGAACTCTGGGCATTTCCCGCCATTTTTTTGCTGGAGCGCAAAATATCGCCCTCACAAAATGCCGATCGCAGCCAATCGGGCACGTAGTGAACCCCCTGGTGGCGCGGCGTCCATGACGCCCCTTCCTCTTTCGGCAGGCAGCACATCGAGTGGAGAATGGCCCCGCGTCGAGCACTTTTCATGATGCTGCTCTCGTTACTGCAACGCACCGGCGCCTTCTCGAATTGCCGTCAGGGGTATCGCCGGCACGTGCACCGTCACATCAATTATGGAGGGCGAACCCAATCCCCTCCAATAAGATCGTTCAGCTCTCTCCCTGTGTCTTCGAGCGATGATCAGCCGGATACGAATCAATTGGGTGAATTGCAGGCGATACTACAGCGCAACAACATCACTACCAACGAGCTCAACGAGAGCTGCTTGCGTGCACTAAGCAGTTGCCCCCCTCCGATGGCAAATGACGCACTGAAAGCGTATACAGTTCAGAAGAGGAGGCGCGAAATGAATGGCACGGAGAAGATCAGCAATCCAAGCTCGTATGTGTTGGCTGTATTGAGGTGAGAAAATAAGACATTTACTGCTTCACTTGCAAATGGTGAACCCTCTGATTCCGTTGTATCTCCCACAGAAATAACATGAAGGAAAGTGCACCGTCCGCTCCTACTGCGAATAGAGGTGTAGCAAAAAGGAATGACCTGCAAAATGTGGCCTCTTCGCCGGCATCCAAGCCAGTGGTGACGCCCCCTTCAAAGAACGTGCCAGATGAAACGACAACTCGCATGCAACAAATAGAAACGCAACAACAACGCGCTGATGCCAGTAAAGCACAGGAGAGGAAAGATGACGCAAACGCTGAAAGGGTCGAGAGGGCATATGTGGACAAATGCCTGGCCAGCCTTGCCAAACTCGAGCAACCGGTGACACAACTCTCAGGCATTGGGCCAAAGACGCAATCTGCCTTCAACAAACTTGGGATCTACACTCTGCGCGACTTGCTGTTCCATTTCCCTCGATCCTTCATCGATAGGTCAGAGCTGCAGCAAAGCATTTACAATGTGCCTGATGGAGAGGTGGGAACGTTCAAACTCGCCGTGCCCGATCGAGCAAAGCAAAACAGCGTCACCTGTACCGATGAAGCCGGAAATGAGGTAGAAGTCATCTTCTTCTACGGGCGGTCCAGGCAAGGTGCGATGATGGCATCCAACGCAATGAAAAAGCTCTGCAAAGAGTCGACGATGATTGTATCGGGGAGGATCAAGCACGGCAGTCAAAAGGCTGNCAATGAAAAAGCTCTGCAAAGAGTCGACGATGATTGTATCGGGGAGGATCAAGCACGGCAGTCAAAAGGCTGAAATATTCAATCCAGACGTCGTCGTGACGCCCGATCAGGCTGGCACCCTCGGAATTGAGCCAGTCTATGCCCTTGCCTCTGGTCTGACGCAAAAGAAAATGGTGTCCGCAATCGATGGGGCGTTGACTGCGTCGAAGGATCTCTTTGCGCTTCTCCCAGAATCTCTCTCCCGAGACGTGCGCGAAAAGCTTAAACGGCCTACTCTCGCCGAGGCTGTCGTCCTTGCGCACAGGCCCACAGCCATGGAGGACACTGGCCTGGGCTCTCCAGCAAGGGAGCGAATAGCCTTCGAAGAGTTGTGCATGCAGCAGGCACAACTGGGCCTTTCGAAGTGGAAACTGAAGTACCAGGGTGTTGGCTCTTCATCTGAAGTACAGGGCGGGGAAGTGCACAGTAGTTGGAGAGAAAGCCCCCTGGTATCAGCAGCAGCGTCATCGCTCCCCTTTGATTTGACTCCAAGCCAGGAAGCCTGCTTAGAGGAAATGTGGAGCGACGCCCTAGGAGGTGATGGGCGGATGACAAGACTTCTGCAAGGTGAGTGACTGTGACGAGACCTTTCTTGCCACTTCAACCAATGTGCCTTGTCTGATCCCTCATCTGCTATTCTACAGGAGACGTCGGGTCTGGCAAAACAGTGCTGGCCTATTTGCTCGGGCTNCTGATCCCTCATCTGCTATTCTACAGGAGACGTCGGGTCTGGCAAAACAGTGCTGGCCTATTTGCTCGGGCTTGGATGCATAGAGGCTTGCCAGGGTGGGGCAATGTCGCTATTGTGTCCTACGCAGCTCCTGGCAGCTCAGCACCACAAAACAATATCGAGCTTTGCCGACAGACTGCAAGAGCGCTGCGGCTGGAACATTCGCGTTGAGCTGTTGACAGGCTCTGTTGTTGGGAAAGCACGCGAGGAGCTGCTCGCGCGCCTTGAGGGTACAAAGGAAAACAATGCTGTGATTCTCATTGGCACGCACGCACTTGCGACATCGGATGTCGCTGTAAGGTTGAAGAATCTCCCAGCTGCGACGTCCAAAGACAGCAAGGGTCTTGCTCTCGCAGTCGTCGATGAAGAACAGCGGTTCGGTGTGCGACAGCGAGAGGCGTTCCAGAGTGCCGCTGCTCACTGTATGTCAATGACTGCGACGCCCATCCCACGTACTATTAGTCAAATGAAAAGCGGCATGATGGACACGACTCTTCTTGAACAAGTCAATTCGCAACCAATCGAAACAACCATTGTATCGTCTGACAACCTAGGACGGGTGGTAAATGTCCTCAAGAACAAGCTTGAAGCAGGATCAAAGTGCTTTTGGGTGCTGCCGCGAATCGAACAAAGCACGGCCAGTAGTGATGACGGTGGTGGCGACTCGACAACTCAGCAGGGTAGCGTGCTTGAACGCTACAATTCGTTGGTAGACGAAATTGGCGAGGAACAAGTGCGCCTCGTACACGGGCGCATGACCCAAGCAGAGCGTGAAGACGAACTGAACCGCTTCACAGAGTTGGATGCTGGTGTCTTAGTTGGCACAACAGTGATCGAAGGTACGTCTTCATCCTATTCTCTTAGATACCTCATTTGCAAAGCATGTACTGACATTTGCCGTCCGTGCAGTTGGAATCGACGTTCCAAACGTCAACATCCTCATTGTCGAAGAGGCAGATCGCTTTGGATTGAGCCAGCTCCATCAGCTTCGAGGAAGGTAAGCAGAAGTTGATAACATTGCTGATGCGCCAGACGTGTGTCATTCTCAGAGATGTATCTCCCGCTCGAAATGAAGGATCGGAAGAGCAGGAAGCAGAGCGGAATTGAAGTGTCATTGCCTGCTGCTGTCCAAGGATATTGGCGCCAATCCAGAGGATTCGCAATCAGTGACCAGACTGCAGATTCTTCAGAAATCGAGCAGAGGCGACCAGATTGCCGATGCTGACTTTATGCTGCGAGGCCCTGGCGACGCCTTGGGATTTGCGCAGTCCGGGATCAAGAGTGGCCTCACTGTGGATCCTGGCTCACACTGGAGCATGCTGGGGGCAGCGACGAGGTACGGGCGCAAATTCTTGCAGGAGACGGACACTCCAACCGAATTGGCCGAGCCAAGTTCTCCTGCAAACGACACACTTGTTGGCCTTCTAAAGTCGAACGAAGGAGAAACGAGGTTCTACAGCCAAACAAGTGCCTCGTCCACGCAAGGACTTGCGCTGAGAGTGATGATGTCGCTTTTCGGAGAATGGAGGAGTGACGAAGGCAGCACCCTTGATGCACTCGAAACACTCCAACAGTTGGATGAGTCAACTGGAGGCCTCTCCGAGGACGACCGGTCCATTCATGCCGAGCTGGTTGATTTGGCACGGTCCTTCTGCGACGGATGCGTTGATTTGCAAGACGTGAACCCCGGCGCGGACGAAGCAGGAGAGGCATCGATGCCCCTGAAACCTCAGCTGGCAGGCTTCGGAACTCAGGTGAGTATCGCCTCTGAACTTTGAACGCCTTCTTTGCTCTCGCATGTACTCACGAACGTCATACTGGCAACTCAGGTACCCACCGGGAAACGAGTCGACCTTACCAATGCTCTGTTTGTCGTCTTGGATGTGGAAACAACAGGCCTTGACGACAAGACCTGCCACGTTATCCAGCTAGCTGCCAAAGTCCTTGGGTCTGATGACGCAGACGATTTGTTTTCAGAGTACATTCTCCCGCCAATCGATCGCGTGCCAAAGAACATTGAGGAGCTGACTGGAATAACCGACGACTTCCTTCGGCGCGGGGGCTTCGATCGAGCGTTGGGCATCGAAAGAGAGCCAGCGAAGGGCTTTCGCGAGGTCTTTGCTTCTTTCCAAGACTTCTGTGACGAGCGGGCAGATGGCCGGCATGTGGTCCTCGTCGCACACAACGCCAAGTTCGACGTGCGAATGTTGAATGGCGAGCTTAGAAGATGGCGGCACGAGCAGGCGGCAGCGGTACCCACGTTAGGCGATGTATTCAGCTCTTCGGTGGATACCCTGCAGCTGTTTCGAGAGAAAAAATGGTGGGGACCGAGTTCACCTCTGTCCAAACCATCTTCATTCTCGCTGTCGGAACTCCATTCTCATGTCTTCAACGAGTCCTTTTCGGACTCTCACAACGCCGTCGGCGACATCAAGGCATTGGAACGCCTGCTCCTCGCTGATCCCTTTGATGGGTGGCAATCAAGAGCCAGCAAAATTCAGCAACCTTTCATCAAGTTGGATAAGAAGACTTAACTCATACATTTTTGTTCTTTGCGTTCGCCTTAATCCGGCCATGCAACGTACACAGTCCTACGGACTCATCTCACAGCCGAATCTCACTTCCAACCCCACTGCATTTGAAGATGACCTTCTGCTCTTCGTAAAAGCTTTCCAGCGTGGCCAATCGAATCGATTGCTTCTTGATCTTTTCCAGCCCGTATGTGACGTCTGACGCATACACAAAGCTCTTCTTTGCCTCTGGGCTTGCATCGAACCACCTTCCCCGACGTTGGCATCTGATCGACCACTCTTCCATGCGATCGCGGATCACTTGCTCGCTTCGCTCCCTCGCATCAGCTAGTCTCTCCTTCTGATCCCTGATCGATTCGCGAAAGATTGCCAGGAACTCTTGGCCACTGCTAAAGAATATCCCCGACACTTTGGAGCCCCGCCCAACCACAGAGCTTCGCATTACGTTCCTCATCGTTAGAACACGAGAGCGCAGTTCGTGGGGCAGCGATGCCCATATCTCCTCTTGACTTCCCTCGTCTTCTTCACTGCTGCTCACAGTAGATGATTGCCGTTCAGCCAATTCAACTTCACCCCCCTCGCTTTTGTCCGCCAGCACATTTCCCTGGAAGGCATCGAGGCGCTCAATAACGTAGTTGACGCTCGCCTCAAATAGCGATGTCAGGTTCAGGGCATCCGCCAAACTGCAGATGGCCATGCAGTTGTGAGAATCGATCGAGACCTCCAAGATTGAAGTCAGCGCCTCAAGAATGACGACGCATTGGAGATAGTGGGCGACACGGATGCATTCAACGATGTTCTCCTCTGCTATCTTTCCCTCGTCAATGAGATCCCTGACATGCTTGTTTGTTGCGTCACCGTCAAGTCGTCGCTTTTTGGAGGGTACCTTTAACGAAGTGAGCACACCAATGAACTGTAGCGCTGCGGTCGCATCGAACTCCACGAGAGACAACTCCATCAGCGAATTCTCCGCAACTTCTTCATTCTCTTTCTCCTCAGATACCTTCATCTCGTTATTTGCGCACGCACCCTCAGCCACCCCAAAGCGCTTTCTCGACAATACCATGCGCTTGACTGTGTCGCAAAATGCCACAAGCGGCGACACTGGAGTAGTGTGGGAGGAATTGTCGGCCAGCAGCACCGATATCACCGCCCCCTCGCTCGCGTCGTCCAGACGTGCACCGTTCCCCTCGTCTGCCGCTGGCTTTTGGATGTGCTTCGCGATCACGTGATGAAAATGGGCCTCCTCCGCACGGACCCTCTCTGATGCCTCGAGCCGTTCAAACCTATCCCCTCCGGCTTCGTTGTCTGTGGCACGACAGGTGATCAGATGAGATTTTCTGCAGGGGTGCATGCACCGAGATGACACATCAGCTGAATTGCAAAAACATGCTTACCGGCATCAGCACGGGGCAGGCCGAAGCGCCGCACGTAATCGTCGAGGCTCTCGATGGCCAGGGGCGCCGGGGCGACCCCCTCCGCCGCTTCGTTCTCCATGGCTGGGTGCAACCGCCCCGCCGCCGAGGAGAAAAGAAAATGAGCGTCCGAAGCAGTCACGGGTCCATAATAGAGTATCTTGAAGTGTGAGTCACGCATTGGTACTCAAATCATCATTCTCTGCTCTTTGCCTTTGCAATTTGCAATAATTTGTTTACTGAACATCATTTTGTGCAATACTAACCCGCGACGCCGAAAACCAGCTTGGAGGTGAACCAAGCGCGCGTTGCAACCCCTTTGGCCGCCCCATAGCACAGCGCCCGCGCCCGAGGAGGCCACAACCCTGATTGCAATATGAACCGCATCGCTATGCGGCTCGCGGCGCTCCTCGCGCTCTGCCCCCTGTCCGATGCATTCACCGCCGGCTGGAGCGATGCATCGTCGTTGTCGTTGTCGTCGTCCGCGCTCAGCGTGAGCAAGACGTCCGAGGCGGTGCCGGATCTCGCCTCGTCCACCAAACCCATCGACGAAGCAAATGTATTCGAGGACAGTGAGGAGGACGAGGATTCGTCGTGGCAGAAGAAGCTCGATCTGCTGCTGGCGCCCGATACGAGTGTCGCCGAGCGACAGATCGTCCTCTCGGACCTGCTGGGGTCCACGGACGAAATCCAGGACAGCGTACAAACGGCGCTGAGGGAGCGGAAGGTGAGTTTGTGTTGATCTTTGTGAATTGCAAAGATTAACCAAGGTTAGCATTTTGCTGACATAAGATGTGCACCAAATTTGCAACACATAGATCGACGGCCTCCTGACGCCCACCCAAAAGCGATTGCAAGACGGGACCCGCGCGGTGGCCCGGCAACTCACTTCAGACATCCTCCCGGGTATCGCTGCCGTCGCCGCGGGCGCGGAGAAATCGCCCACCAGCTCGAAGAAGCTCAAATCCCCCGTCGACGTTCTGGTGGAGGACCTGCCCACGGTGGTGCCCAAAATCGGCTCTCGGGTACTGAACGCCATCTCCAACCAGGCGCAGAAGAACATCGAGGAACTGCAGGAGGACATCAAATCCGGCGATCCGCTGCGGGGAATCTCGCGCATCCAGGAGCAGACGGCCGAGATTGCCGCGGAGGCGAAGAACGTGTTTATGGAAACACCGGAGGGGTTGGTTGGGCCGCCATACCGCGTGCTGTCGAAGGGGGAAGGATATGAGATTCGCGAATACGAGGCCTATACTGTGGCTTCCACGTCCATGTCGAAGGTCGATGAGCCATACACGATGGACGATTTGGCGTCGGGCGGGGAAGCATTCAATGCACTGGCGGCGTACTTGTTTGGGGCGAACGAAGAGAAGGAGGTGATGGAGATGACAACTCCTGTCACAACCACCAGCACGGGCGAGATGCGATTCTACCTGAAGGAGCGGAAGAGTGGGGGCCACAGCTTTCCAGAGCCGGTGGCAGAGAATGATGAGGTGTTCAACGAAAAGGGCGCCGTCAAAATCCAGGAGATTCCGAAAGCAACTCTGGCTGTGGCCAAGTTCACTGGCTTTGTGACAGAGGGGGAGGTTGAACGACAGAAGGATGCACTGATGACGTGCCTCTCCTTGGACGGGATAGAGATTGACGTTCCGCACGCGTCGGTGGTCCCTCACGTGATATTGCAGTACAATCCTCCATACACGATTCCTTTGCTGAGGAGGAACGAGATTGGGATTCCTGTGAGGCTGACCGCCGAAGAGGAAGAGGTGAATGTTGACTTAAAGCAGGAGTGGGATGTTGAGGAGGCAGGGGGCAAGGACAAAGAGGAGGAATGAGCATCATCTCTCGAGTTGCAATTTGATATCGTACAATCTCAAGCGTTACGAGGTACTGCTTGATTTTACTCTCTCGGCCTAATACAAAATGCCACCTCTTGATCCTTCTTCATTTTTGCCCATCCAAGTCTCTCAACAGGGCCAAACACTGGATGGCGAATTGTATTTTCCTCCTTGGAGGCAATCACAGAGGGTTCGCTGATAGACAAGAGACACTTCTGGTTCTTTCCACATCTCGAGAGACAGAGTGCCTTCAACGTTGCTGCACTGAAACAGTTTCTCGTGGTGCTATGATCGTGGACGAAGTGCACTGCACTGACCTTTCCTTCGATAAGAGCAGCCACACAATCTCTCCCGGCCGAAGAAATCGCTTTGAGAGAACAAAAACAGAACAGTTTAGCTCTAGTTAGGAGACAAGACCCGCAATCAAGTCAGATACATACCTGAACGACAGCCTTTTTCCGGACTTGGATGCTGAAAGAGAATAGTCACTGGCTCTTCGATTGCAGAGCTGATAGAAGATATCATTTTGTAGAGACCATTGCCCATATTGAAATGGTAGAATAGCATGTTCTTCTTTCGATGGAGGTACCACCGAGTGAAGGAGGCTGCGCTCGATGTGGAGGTGATCGTGTTGTCCGGCGACGAGGGCGAGGCGCCCGGCGACGAGAGCGGGACGTCCGGCGACGAATGGGAGAAGCAGAGCGAGGAGTCGAGCGACAACGAGGAGGAGAAGCAGAGCGAGGAGTCGAGCGGTCGGATGGCCAAGCAGAAGAAGGCGGGCGACGCGGCGAGCGACGCGGCGATGCTGGAGAGCGGGGCCACGGCGCGGGCGAACGTCGAGGGCCCGGACGCGGCGAGCGACGTGGCGTTGATGCTAAAGGATGACGCGCCATGCACCCCAGTGCAATCCACCAAAAAGGTGTGTGTTGACTTTGCGTCTATTCCTTTTTTTCTGTCTCACTCTCTAACAACTGGTGCCTGCTACTTCTACAGCGCAATCATGAATCGATGGCCGGCGACATCCCAGTCATCAAGTCGAAACAGCTGATGCTCCTTCACAAGGAGGGCAAAATCAGTCACATCGATGAGCATGCGCTCTCCGGAGGCATCCTTGACGGTGTCGAGGAGGAAACTGTGGGAACGGACCAGCTTGGCCAACTCCAGACCCCGGTCAAGTCTGGACGGCACGATGCGCATAACACCAATGTGCTGATGAAATATTTGCTTCGCTCGGGCAATGAGGGTGTTGTTCGTTTTGACGGGGAGCAGCAGTTCTGTGATGGATCCGGCGACTCCACCAGATCCGCCGTTGCTTGTCTGCTCTTCGAGGAACCGAAGAGGAAGAAGAGTACCACTCAGGTCTCGTCCTCCAGGGCTGGATCTTCCGCAGCGCAGGCCTCGTCCTCGAAGGCACTCCCGGCAAAGACGAAGCCGCCTATTACTCTGCCTGCGACGGCGACAGCCCCTACCAAAGCGAAGGCCGCTGGAACGAAGAAGCTCGAAGACCACAGACCCGATCGGTTCAACAAGCGTTACACCTGCAAGTGCGACCTACCCTCGGACATGGTCTACATCAATGGAGACAAGCAAGCCATCTCCTCGGCCTTCGACGGAGCCGCGGCGACGACACGGAAGATCGGCAAAGGTGAGCCGTTCGTGTTCGCCTATGCCTTTTGATGCCATCCCATTCATTTCGCTCACTCTTTCTTCTAGCAACAGTCGTCACCTTTTCTTTGAATCCAGACGCAGCCCACGCAGCCATGACGGCTGTAGCGGGAACTGTCGCCCGGCTCTACGAAACGGACAAAATGCCCTCCAAAAGCTTTCTCGTGGCCACCCACGGACTCGACTTCTTCGTTCCAGTTTCAGGCGGCGTCGACGAAGGCTGCAAAGCGTTCCACGATGCGTTCCACGCCCTTTACACGGATGAGCATCCAGATACATTCTTCAAGAATGGCACCTCCTACCTCGATCGGTTTCGCTCACGCACACGAAAACAAGAGATGTATCCTATGGAAGTGTACGTTCCCCATTCCGCCGTTCCAGTTCCAATCCTCCTCTTGAAGACGGCGCACGGAGCAGAATTAGAAGGACACAGCACGCTCCACGGGCGGAGGCTTGGGGTGTCGGTCAACACTCGTTTGGAAAGCGGAGGATCTGATGGAGGATGGGTCTATGGGCCTGGTCGGCCACGCACTCGAAGTGAAATAGATAGTGGCGTTTCCGGAGAGGGCACGCCGGGTTGTAATTACTACAACCAGGTGCAACGATCGGTGGCAACTCCCGGCAACAAGGAGGCCTACGACGCTGCAATGATAGAGGTGAAAGCGAAACGGCAGGGAAGGGATCCGAGCGAATTTGGGTGAGTCGATTGCACAATTCTTCACTGAACAGTACTCGCGAGCTAATCACTGTTGCTCTGATTGCACAGTCAACAACGCAACAGTCTGACTGGCGAGCGAGGACAGTTGACTGTGAGCCAAGGAGCTTCCAACAACCGCCACTCCTCACTGACGGAAGACCAGTATGCTGACAAAGTTCTTCGGTTGATGAGCGAGGGAGAGGTTACCGCCGAAGAGATCCATACAGCCTTGACACAGCCGGGGAGTTGGCATTATAGATGGAGGGCCCTCATCAAAGACAACGAGCTGGACTTGGCTAGGCTAAACGATGCCACGGAGGCACAGGGAGCGTTCTCCAAGCGCCCCGAAAACATCCGCCAGAAGATACTTGAACGTCTCCCACAAACAACTCTTGGCGAGGTAAGTGCATCTCCTGTTCCTGTGTTATGTCCACCTCCCACACTCACGCCATTCGCTCGCCGAGAAGAAGGCCGTTGTCATCGTGTGCCCTAAAACTGGTGTCCAATGGGCTGGTGCCAGTTCTGTCTTTTGCTCGGCGCAGGCGGCGCCAAAGCCTCTTTGTTAGGGGAAGTAATTGGTGCTCTTATGAAATATGCGCAAACTGTATGTTATGTTCCCCTCGACCCCCTCTTCCTATCCCAGTTACTCCTCCTGCTCCTCCTCTTGCTCGGCAGCCGCGCCTTGTTGGTTGGCCTGCACACGGCCTGCCAGCCACCTTGGATCTCCGCCCTCGGCGAGAGGCTCGTTAGGGTTGATGGCGTAGAAAGCAGTCATGACGCGGTCCCTGCGTTCATCTTGCTGGACTTGGGCATCCGCCCGGATGGTGGCAACAGCTCTATCTTCGCCAGCCTCTCGGGTAAACGTACCCCGCGAGATGTAGTAGTTTGCAGGGTCAGTGACGGGCAGCCTGGTGCCCAGCGGCAGCCTCCGAATCCCATGGTTGGAGATACATTTGCAAAACTTCCGGCGCGATGTCTGTCCGTTCACGTTGATGTATTCCTGCAGAAGGTCGTCGAGGTTGATGATCACGAGGCCGACCACGTGGCCGTCCTGTCGCATGATATAGCAGAGAAAAGATATGTAATAAGAGTTGGAAGCTAGAACAACTCAAAGCATTTCACTCCAGTATCGTCTAGTCTGGGCGGCACGTGGTATGTGAGCTCCCTCATTTTCGTAAGCGTACTCCCTCACTTTTTGCACTTTTTGTCTAGTCCCGGTTAAGTATGTTGTACTAATTCCTACATTGACTCTTACGGAGGCTGAGTGCCGGGTGTCTTCGTACCGTACAACGCCTAACAAACGGCTCAGAGCTTCACCATGGCGGCCGCACCGCCGCAAGTCTGCCCTGCCATGCCCCTATTCGCC